>CAUYQV010011405.1:0-13399 GCA_963574575.1 Galagoides demidoff
GGCGCCTATGGTCCCAGCTACTTGGGAGGCGGAGGCAGGAGACTCGCTTGAGCCCAGGAGTTGGAGGTTGCTGTGAGCTGTGATGCCATGGCACTCTACCCAGGGGGATAGCTTGAGGCTCCATCTCAAAAAAAAAAAAAAGAGCGACATAAAAGAGAACACAAATATGGAATGTATGGGGCTTTACCTTTTCATGGCAGCTTTGGCCACAGCCCCTGAGTTCGCTTTGTCATCCACACGTGTGGCAGGGCTGTCCAGGAGGAGCTGGGAGGGACTACTGTCCGGCTCCTCTTGATGCCTGTGGCAAGATGACTGTGACTGCGGTCCCTCTCTGTAGGCCCCTGCAGGTCCAGGAGGCTCCTTGTGCATTTGGGGTGCCACACAGTAGTCCTCAGAGAGGTGTACAGAGGGCCTGGCTGTGTGGGGTCCAGAGCAGGAATCTGAGAATCATATAATCTCTATGAACAGTGAGTATCACCTTGTCTTTCCTAAGACAGACTTTTTTTGCTTAACTGGGGAATCAGTTCTGAAAATATTTTAGAACATTTACCACGTATAAGGCCTTTTCCCTTTTGGGGGCAGAAAAACTCAGGGTTCTCCCTGAAGATCCCCTTGAAGGGAACCTGTGGTAAGAGAGAAGTAACAGAATAGTCCCTAACTTTGAGTCCTTATGCCTTAGAATCAGAAGGAAACTTAGAGGTGTAAGCTGGTCTTCTCACTTCACAGGTGAAAAACTGGCGACAGAGTCTGAGGTTTGTTTAGTCATGTGAGTGGCTGGGTTGGCCCTGGCTGGGAGCACAGGTGCTCTGGGCCTCTCACAGCCCTCTTCTACCAGACCACACCAGCAGCAAGCTGGACGCTTAGAGCCGACTCAAAAGAATTGAGACAGTTTTAAAAACTTGGCTTGCATAGGGGGTGCCCATGGAGGGCTAGCCTCCTCTAGCTGGCTAGGTGGGTAGGGGTGTGCGTTCCTGGGGGTGAGGGGTAGACTCCAGCCTAGACCTGGGGGTTGCTGGGGGGCGTAGACAGCCAGGCCCCACCTGGTTTTACTTTTACCTTATCCTCCTTATCCTTGGCCCCTGCCTTGCCCCTGCCTTGCCTGGTCTCAGGGAGTGTGTTCAGTGTTTACCTTGGGTGGGTGTATATGTTACGCACTTTTGAAATAATACATGGTGGTATTTTTTGGGTATGTTTTAAGTTTTAGCCCAAAGACCATCTACTCTTTTTTTTTTTTTTTTCAAGACAGAGACTCACTATGTCACCTTGAGTGGAGTGCTGTGGTGTCATAGCTCACAGCAACCTCCAACTCCTGGCTTAAGTGATTTTCTTGCCTCAGCCTCCCAAGTAGCTGGGACTACAGGCACCTGCCACAGCACTGGCTTTTTTTTTATTGTAGTTGTCCTTTTTGTTTAGCAGGCTCAGGCCAGGTTCGAACCCACCAGCCCAGGTGTATGTAGCCAGCGCCCTAATCGCTGGGCAATGGGTGCCAAGCCCCATCATCTATTCTTGAAAGTATTTGACTGAATAAGTGAAGGGAGATAATGCACTATGGTTTCTAGAGGGAATGATGAAGAGTTTGTAAAGTCACTTTGTGGACTCTGAAGCTCTGGCTGTCAAGAGAGTTTTTGCAGGTGTATTGTGGACGAGCCCCTGCCACTCACCAGTGAGAAGAGGACCCATCCCTATCCAAGGAGGAATGAGAAGAGGGAGAACCCAGGTGTGAAGCAGTCCCATAACAGGGGAGAAAATGGATTCTTCTGGGTTGGCTGTGACCTCTCTGTGTACGCCTACGTCCTTCAGGCTATGCAGGACTAGAGAAGCACTGGGGGTGGTCTCCTGGCTTAGGCTTTATGTTAAAATACAGGGCCCCATTCCCTGTATTTCTTTTTTCTTTCTTTTTAAGAGACAAGGTGTCAATCTGTCAGTCAGGCTAGCTGCCAGGGGAGTGAGCACAGTGAGCTGGGGCAGTGCTCAAGTACAGTGGCCCAATCATAGCTCACTGTGACCCCCAACACTGGGGCTCAATGACCCTCCTACCTCAGCCCCCAGTAACTGGGACTACATGTGTGTGCCGCTGCATCTGGCTCATTCCATGTAATTTTTATAGCTCTTCTGTGTATTTTTAGGTCACCCCAAGGAATATAGGAATATATTACTCCTGGAAACTTCTCCCCTGCCTGAAAGTCTCCTATTAATCTTTGTGATAAGGATTTACCCTTGATTGGAAAAGAGGAACAAGTATGAATTTGGGTTTTTTTTATTCCTGTCCAACTCCATCTTGCACTGGTGACTTCCACATGTCCTGTGGTCCAGCTGCCTGGATTGGGGTCTTGACTCCAGTCATTCGTAGCTGTCTGACCTTCACCGCCCTGTGCCTCGGTTTCCTCATCTGTAGAGTAGGAATAATAGTGGTGCTTTGAGCAGAGGCTCATGGGAGTAAATGTAACAGCGCACATAAATTGCCCAGAACTGTGCCTGACACAAGGAGTGGCTCCAGAAACGTGGGCTGCCCTCTCATTTTTCCTTTCCTTTCTTCCTCTTCCACCTCCCACCCTCCTCCTGTGTGCAAGGAAAATCTAAATGAGCAACAAGCTGAGAGCTGCTGTGGAGAGAGACTGGGGACCTTTTCTGGCTGCTCTTGGCAGTTTTTGCAATACTCAGCACCCATGTGTCTCACCATTGGTGAGAACCAAAGGGAAGGACTGACTGCAGGGCCCAGCTCCAGCCCACTGTGCTTGCTCCCTCGTGGGTCCATCCTGTGTCCTCACAGGGCAGGTGCACTGGCAGGTGCACAGAGTTCTGCTTTGCTTTAAGTGGTACCAATGGCATATCTTACCTTATCTCACTGAGAGAAGGGCCATGTTCCTGTGACCCTTGCTTAGTAGCTCTTAGGGTTTCAAATAAGGAAAAAGGGGAATGCCTCTTCATGGAATGAGAAATTACCCCATTGTTAATTAAAATGTTACATGTGGAGAGGGAGGCAAGAAGGATAAGAAAGCCTGGGGGAGGCTGTTCACATCTCATTGAGTAGTCTGCTGACTACGAGTCTCGAGGCTGCTCCTGCGGCCGAGGCTCCTGCACTGGGGTTGGTGGGTCAGCCTAGCACGTGGCAGGGCTGGATGTGTTCGCACCTCCCCAGATCGGGATGGGCCTAGACCACTGCTATTGACAGCATCTCCCCGGGGTTTTTTGAGTAGAGCCGTGTGCCTCAAACCAGACTGTTGGTTATGCCTTCTTGGTAGCATTGCCAAGTACTGTAATGTTAACTGAGATCCAGGGATAATTATGGAGGAGGGGGGGCTTAATTAAAAATGGTTTGTTTGTTTCTTTGTTTGTTTCTGTAAGTATGGAAGTAATTTTAGTGCACTATCACAAAATTAATGTAGAGAGTGTGAATCAAAGGTCATGTCCTTTCTGGGGCAGGCTTCCTGCCTGTGGGTGACCAGGTAGCACTCGTGAAACATGGGTGTGTGTGTTCAAAAGCATGTCTTCCTTATGCTTATGCAAGCATGAATAGGTTTGCTTTGTTTGCCAAGGGTGTCACACTCTACATAGTGTTCTGCAACTTGCTTTTAAAAAAAAAAAATTGAGTTTGTGGTCAAATTAGGATACAGAAGTTTTACCCTTTGGGGAGCTGCTCATAGTCTCTCGTATGGACATCCCACAAATTATTAGCCAGGTCAATTATGAAACCTCAGAAAGAGGAGCATTGCTTGAATGTCTGTATGAGAAAGCCACTGCTGCTCTTCTTGCATTAGATGATCCTTTCCTAGGCCTGCAGCCTCCTCTGGAGACCAAGCACCTAGGAAGGGGAGGTACAATTAAGACGCCAAACCACAGGCAGGAGGGTCAGGTGGGTGTCGCCACAGAACAAGGAGACTCCAAACTTCTTCCCCATTCACTTCTGGAAGTCCAGGGTAGAGATGAGAGTTTGGAGGATCTTTTCTTTGAAGAAACTGATCACTATAGAGAAAAGACCTACAGAAAGTTGTTTGAATCATACAGGAAAAATCTCTTTAGCACCTGTATTACAAAAATCTCACAGTATCAGGCTGGGTACATTGGCACACAGGACAATCCCTTGAGGCCAAGTGTTCAAGACCAGCCTGGGCAACATAGTGAGACTCTCTCTACAAAATATTTTTCAAAATTATCCAGGTGTGGTGGCATGTACCTGTAGTCCCAGCTAGCTACTCAGGAGGCTGAGGCAGAAGGGTGGCTTAAGCCCAGGAATTCAAGGTTATAATGAGCTATGGTCAAGCTTCTGCACTTCAACTTGGGCAAAAGAACAAGATTCTGTCTCTAAAAACAAATAAAACATTAAATTAAAAGTATCAGCTAACCAGTCCAATAGTGTATTGAGGATTTTATTTAATGTGATAAAAATCCTATACCTAAAATTTACAGCAAACATATTCAGTGGAAACTTTGTTAGGGTTGGGCCCGGTGGCTCACCCTTTTAATCCTAGCACTCTGGGAGGCTGAGGCAGGCAGATTGTCTGAGCTCAGAAGTTTGAGAGCAGCCCAAGCAAGAGTGAGACCCCATCTCTACTAAAAATAGAAAAACTAGCCAGGCATTGTGGCGGGTACTATAGTCCCAGCTACTTGGGAGGCTGAGGCAAGAGGATTGCTAGAACCGAGGGGTTTGAGGTTGCCATGAGCTATGACGTTACAGCACTCTACCCAGGGCAACAGAGTGAGACTCTGTCTCAAAAAAAAAAGAAAAGAAAAAAACTTTGTTAAACATAATAGTGTAGACCAATTTTGTGTAGAGAGTCTCACTCTGTTGCCCAGGCTGGTCTTGAGCAATCCCCTCAAGGGATTGTCCTGTGTGCCAATGTACCCAGCCTGATACTTTGAGATTTTTGTTGAGGTTAGGGAAAGAAAAATACAAGAATTAGAAAGGACCCTGTTTCTTATACCCTCAATGAATCCCCAACAATAAAATAAAATAAAATGAAGAGATAACACTTTTCATTTTCACTTGATATAATCAGATACAGTATAAATCTATCAGATGAAATCAGATTTCCCTATGAAATCAGTAATCAACTAGAATTAAAATAACAAATCATGAAGTTTCTGGTATTGACTTAAAAGTATGTAGAACCTTTGACAGGGATCCAAATAAGTAGACATTCCATGTTCTTGCATGAGATCTAATATTATAGTTTTATGGTCTTATTAGAGATGAATTCTTACTGTATTGCTCAGGCTGGACTCAAACTGCTGGGTTCAAGCAATTCTCTTGCCTCAGCTTCCCAGGTAGCTGTGACTGCAGGGGACACCCCTGTTCCTGGCTCAAGATCTAATAGTATAAAGATGATAATTTTTTTTCACATAGATAATTTTTTTCTCAACTGTGGGTTAACAAATTATCCTAACCCTTAATAGCCTAAAACAACAATAAGCATCATCTCTCACGGTTTTTGTGAGCCAAGCAAGAATCCAGGAGCAGCTCTCCAGGCATTTGAACTTCGGAAGCTTCTCATGGGGTTGCAGTTGGGTGGCTGTAGCTGCAACCATCTCAAAGGCGCTTGCACTCTTGTGTCTGCTGCCTGATCTGGGAAAACTCAGGAGGTTGGGGTTGGAACTACCTGGCTCTCCCGGCATCATCTAACTTACTTATTACATAAGTTTTCCTTGTGATATCTCCAGCGTGGTGACTTCAGGGTAGCTGCAGTAATTAGTTGTTGACTCAGGGCTCTCAAGAGAGAACCAGATAGAAGCCATATCACCTTCTGGGACTTTGCCTTGGAAGTCATAAAGCTTCACCACATTCTGTTGACTGAGGCAGATGTGAATGAAGGTCACCCTCGGTAAAAGAGGACATACCCCCATCTCTCAGGAGAGGAATATTAGTATGTTAGTATCACATTATAAGAAGATCATGTGGGGCGAGGTACATGTTGGTGCAACTATCTGTGGAAAATAGTCTACCGCAAGTACAGTCTCACTCGGAATTCTTTCTTTCTTTTTTTTTTTTTTTGAGACAGAGCCTCAAGCTATCCCCCTGGGTAGAGTGCTGTGGCATCACAGCTCACAGCAATCTCCAACTCCTGGGCTCAAGCGAGTCTCCTGCCTCAGCCTCCCAAGTAGCTGGGACCACAGGTGCCGGCCACAACGCCTGGCTATTTTTTGATTGCAGCCATCATTGTTGTTTTGGCGGGCCTGGGCTGGATTCAGACCTGCCACTTTAGGTGTATGTGGCTGGCGCCTTAGCCACTTAAGCCACAGGCGCCGAGCCCTCACTCAGAATTCTAATTGGATTTTTTTGAAGAACTTTTATTCTTAAATGTATTTGGGTTAAGCTAATCTTTAGAAATAAGAGAAAGGGGGACTTTTGCATAGGTGTATTGGGTATGGTAAGCTCTCAAGCCATAGTACTAAAAGCAGTCTGGTGTCTGTGTAAGAACAGGGACTAGACAAATGGAATAGAGGTAAGATCTCATAGGAAGACTAGTACGTATGGGAATTTGATGTACTGCAAAAATGCACCATGAATCAATGGGAGAAGGATCTATTGCTTAATAGTGTTGGGAGAATTGACTTAGTAGAGGGAAAAACAGATTGGATCTCCAAGTAATGTCGGACACAGTGTTAGGCTCTAGGAGGGTTAAAGACCTAAATGAGAACGGTGGTACCACAAAAGCATTACTTATTCACCACTCCTTACCTACAAATCTGAAACCTACAAAGCTCTGAAAACCAAATTCTTTTTTTAATCCACATGACAGCAAAACTTGAGCTGAGGTGAGGCTATTTATAGTCATTTATTTATCCTGCGTAATGTGACTATCACACGATTCACCCTTGCTTTTTTAAAACCTTTCTTATGAAAACTTTCAAATGTTCAGAAAAATTTTATAAAGGACAGTGAGCATCCATTTATCTGTTGCCTGAACTTGATACTTAGAACGTTTTGCTGTGTTTGTCTTGCCTATGTGTGTGTATATATATTTTTCTCTTTTTTGCTGAACCATTTGAAATAAGTTGCAAACTTTATGATATCTATCTATATTGCTACATGTAGGCATTTCCTCAGAAAAAGGACAGTTTCCTACAGAATCCCAATATAATGGTCATACTTAAAAGCAACGGTATAAGCTTCAGCCACAAGTCTAAAGAAATAAACAAAAAACAGTAATTCCAGAATATCTAATACCCAATTTTCAGCTTTTTTCATTTATCCCCAAAATGTTTTTCCTAACCCCACACATTTATTGAATATTTAAACAGAAAATTTAAAAACTAAGTGTGGTGGCACTTGGGGAAGCTGAGGCTATGGTGATACTACAGTGAGACCCTGTTTCAAAAATAAAAAAATAAAAATAAATAGGAGGTAATCTTTAGTAGCACTGTTGCCTTTTCCAAAAAAAAAAAAAAAAAAAAAAAGGAAGGCATCCAGAAGAGTTGCTTTGCATATAGACGTGGAGGGTTTGGCTGCATCCTTTGTTTGGGGCAGTCTCCCCCCCCACCCCCCACCCCCCACCCCCCGCCCCGTGGCTGTCTGCTGTCGGTGTTACTCTTCTTCGTTGCTCTCTTCTGCTTCCTGCAGCTCCCATCTTTGCGCCCCCAGAGTGTAGTGTGCTCCCTTAAATGATACTGTCCCTCAGGGCTTAGACTCAGATCCTTGCACATTCTCCTGGAGGCAGCTTATCTATTCCCACGACTTTTTAACTGTAGCCCAATCCGGTTTGGGGCTTGGCACGTCCAAAACTGACCCATCTTTTTTACCCCGTCTCCTTTCCTATAACCTCTCCTGGGATTTGTATCTCCATGAATAACACCATTTGCCCAGTTGCCTGAGCCAGAAACGTAAACATCGTTGTTAACTATTATACATCTCCATTTATCTGACATTTAAGCTAATAATAAGTCCAAGAGAATGAACCCTTTAAAGTTCTTTTGAATCTACATACTTTTCTGCCAGGGCTGGGCACAAAATATAAAGGGGATGCCAAAAAAAAAAAAAAAAAACCCAACCAGTAATCAAGATAAATAATTGTTCAGAGTCAGGTTGACCAGATGTCCCTTCTGGATTCTGAGTCTACCAGATGGCCCATTGGGCAGCCAGCCCAGGGGCCCCAATGGCATAGGGACCTTAATGTTTTGGCAGGGCAGCGGGGCAGTCTAGTCCAGGCCTGCCTCTCTCCATTCACATCCTACTATCCTGAATCACTGCAACAACCCCCCAGCTGCTCTGTAGGCTTTTAGACCCCTCCCAATCCATTTGTTGCACTGTGGCTAGAGTGGTTTTTCTAAAACATAAGCCATCTCGGAACTGTTTGATAATTTTGCACTGTTTCTGGAATGATGTACCGAGATCCTCAGTGTGTCCTGCCAAAGCCCTGTTTGGACTGATCCATCCTTACCTCATTAGCGTCCACATTTTTTTTTTTTTTTTTGCCACTCTAACTGTAAAAATTTTTAAAAGGGAAACCTATTTACTGAAGTTGGGTGTTTTTTTGTTTGTTTGTTTGTTTGTTTGTTTTGAGATAGAATTTCAAGCTATCGCCCTGGGTGGAATGCTGTGGCATCATAGCTCACAGCAATTTCCAACTCCTGGGCTCAAGCATTCCTCTTGCCTCAGTTTTTCTCTTTTTAGTAGAGAAGGGATTTCACTCTTGCTCCGGCTGGTCTTGAACCTGTGAGCTCGGGCAATCCACCAGCCTCAGCCTCTCAGAGTACTAGGATTATAGGCAAGAGCCACTGCACCCAGCCTGTTTCTTGAAGTTTAATCTACATACGAGGAAGTGCTTATGGTATGTCCTAAGTGTACATCCTGGTGCATTTTCACAAACTGAACCCCTCTGTGAAACTGGCACCCTAACCCACTCCCAGTTTCAGCCTCCATGGCGGGTAACTGCCTTCCTGACTCACAACAGCATAGGTTTGCTTTGCTTGCTTTTGTACATACAATCAAATAGGATGAACTCGTATGTTATGTTTGTGAGAACCGTCCATCCTTTATGTAGAGTTGTAGACCTTTCCTCTGCTTTGCTGTGACAGTTTTCCATTGTGTGGATAAACTTTACTTAATCCGTTTGTTTTTTGTACTGGGGCTGCCTAACAAAATATTCTAAAAGTCAGTCAACAACTGTTAATTGTATTCATGGCTTCTGTGGTCAGGTACTGTATTTACATAGGGCACAGCAGAAGCAGCTTCGTGATATCAGGGGCCTCAGCAGAAAACTAGAAGTCTGGGCACAAGTGTGTTTTGATGGTTCATTTCCTCACTTCTCTGGCCCTCGACAGAGACCTCAGCGAGGGCTGTCACCTGCATGCTGACAGGCGGTGCCTCAGTGTGGTCTAGGCTTCCTCACAGCGTGGTGGCTGGCTTCCAAGGGAGAGGGTTTTAGAGCTGTGCCTTTGTACTGCTCACAAGTCATGGCATTTTAGCTGCACTCTGTGGATCAGAATAGTCCAGTCCCAAGCCCACCCAGGTTCAAGGGGGAGGGAAAACAGACTTTGCACTTGAAGAAGAATGGCAAGGTTCTGGAAGTGTGTGTGAAACTGGAGACAATCCTGAAGCTGTTTGGGGAAAATACAGTCTATCTCCTGTCAGCTGTTGCTAGGTGTCTACCTTTCTGATCTGGCCACATTAATACTCTTCCAGTTCTTTGAACCAACAATCTTCCCATCACCCCAGCCCTTTGCATATGCTGTTCCTTCAACTGAAACCCTCTCCTTTACCCTTGAGTCCTGCTCCTGAGACCCCCTTGTCTGCCTGGGGGCTTTTGTTTATCTTTTAGTCTCAGGCTTCCCTTCTTACGAGACACCCTTCCTGACAGTACTGCCACCGCAGCGCCTGGAACCAAAAGTTTTGATGCAGGCCCCACTCCTCATTCCGTTTGGCACCTTGTCCTGTCCCTGTCATGATGCTGATAATGAGGCTTGTTTCCATGTCCATATCCTTCCCCACCAGAGTTGAAGCTCCATGAAGGAGCTCTCTCTGCCTTGTGTGTCCAGCCCAGAACCTGGCACGTAGTAACCTGAATAGTGAGCTTTTCAGCTAGTTGGGAGGCTGAGGTGAGAAGATCACGACAACCCTGGAGTTTGAGGTTGCTGTGAGCTATGATGCCACAGCACTCGATGCAGGGTAACAGAGTGAGACTCTGTCTCTTAAAAAAAAAAGTGACTGTTTTTTCTTACTGTTTCTCCCTTTGGACCTCCTTCCATTGCGCAGGGCAGAGGTAATACTGTCGTTGGTCTGGGCACAGCTGCTGCCTTGGTTCTTACACTAATTTGTTCACTTTATCCCTTTCCCCATCCCCACCCCTCCATAGCCAGCCACGTGAACGCATCGAGTGTGTATTCTTTTATGGGTGTATCATGAAGTGCTGCTTTGTGTACCTATGTGGGTTTGTGTGCATTTTTGTTTATTTAGGATTTTAGTTGTGTACATATGTTTTTAACTTAAGGAAATGGCTTGGTGCTATGGACCCTTTTGGTTTTTTACTCAATACTGTTTTCTGAGCTATCCTGTTTGTGCTTTAATCCTTTGCTGTGCCTGCTGCATGCTATTTCATAGTGTACATGCTCTGTGTGGCACGTGCCATTCCCACAAAGATGATCTGCTACCCAGCGTGGCTCTGTGGCGAGCATCCTCGTACTGTCCTCTGATTGACCTGTGTGAAGATGTCTGTAGGACATATACTCAGAAGTAGAGTTGCTGGATCATCTCATTTGAGGACTCAAGACATAACTGTGTCCCATTTCTCCCCATTTTCTCACCTATGCTTACAATGCCCTAGCTTGTACCTGGCTCCGCAGTCTGGCAGTGAGGCCATCCAGAGAACAAAGATAAAGAATGGGATTTTATTCTCTGTGCATCGGTTGGAGGTTTGCGTTCATTCACTTTGAATTGTTCAAATTCCATGCTGTTCCTTCCGCATCCGTGTATAAAATGAGCCACGACTGCTGAGGTGTGTTCCACTGTCCTGGTGTCCAGGACTGTTTACAGACCTCCTGTATGGAGGCAGTGGGGTGCAGTGACAGGAGGTGACATGGTGGATTCGAACCAGCAGGTGTACACTTCTGGCTTCTCTGCATGTGTGCCAGCCCCCTCCATAAGCCGGGGTCACATCAGCACATAGCACAGCATCTGTCTGGTGACCATCCATCTCCGCCTTCCCTTTGCTCCCTGCTCGTGAGAACTCACAAGAGTGTTGAAGGGAAGAGGCACAGGGCTCCATAAGTTGGTGTCTAAAGGATATGAGGCTATATTTAAATCTTTATTATCACACCGTGAAGTATTTATGGATGGACTTCTGTCATGTCTGGAATTTACTTCAAAATAATCTGGTGTGGGGGTGGGTGGGCGGGGTAAGGATCAGATGACCATGTCATTCATTCATCATTTGACCCCAAGAATGTTTGAGACTGAAGTTGGGAGCTATTAATTACACAGAGACAACAAGCTTAAACTGGGATTGTCCCAGCAGAGCGAGACACGGACAGCCCAGGGGAAAATGAGACAGGACTGACCCTGAGCTGATCATTGTTGAAGCTGAGTGATGAGTACCTGGGAGCTTGGGAGCTTGTTTCATTGTATTTTTTGTTTGTCTAAAAATCTACATAATAAGGGTTTTGGGGTTTTTTTTCCTGTCATTTTAAATTTATTTTTTCTTTTTAAATTTCAAAATATTAAGGGGGAGGGTACAAATGTTTTTGTTACATGGATACCTTGTACATTGCTTAACTGGGGGTTTTGGTATCCCCATAACCCAAATAGTGTTCTTTGTACCCAGGAGGTGTGTTTTTACCCCTCCCCTCCTTACCTGTGCTTCTAGATTTTCCATGACCCTTTACATCTCTTTGCGCCCATTTGTGCCCATCAATTAGCTCCTGACTATTAGAGAAGATACGTGGTCTTTGCTTTTCCATTCCTGAGATACTTCATGTAATATAATGGCCTCCAGTTTCATCCAAGGTGCAGCAAAAGACATTATCTTATTCCTTTTTATGACTGAATTGTACGCCATGTATACATATGCTGCGTTTTCTTAATCTACTCATGAATTAAAGGGCACTTAGGTGGATTCCACATCTTAGTGGTTGTGAATTGTGCTACAATAAATATTCACTTCCAGGGATTTTTTTAAATAAAATAACTTCTTTTCCTTTGGGTAAATACCCAATATTGCTGGATCGAATGGTGAGTCTACATCTGTTCTTTTTTTTTTTTGAGACAGAGACTCAAGCTGTCACCCTGGGTAGAGTGCTGTGAAATCACAGCTCACAGTAACCTCCATCTCCTGGGCTTAAGCCAATTCTCTTGCCTTAAGCTTCCCAAGTAGCTGGGCCTATAGGCACCTGCCACAGCGCCTGGCTATTTGTTTGGTTATAGTTGTCCTTGTTGTTTGGCAGGCCCAGCCTGGACTTGAGCCCACCAGCTCTGGTATATGTGGCTGGTGCCTTAGCCACTTGAGCTACAGGAACCGAGCCTCTACATCTGTTCTTTAAGAAATCTCCATACTCGTTTCCATAGAGGCTGCGCTAATTTGCAGTCCACCAAGTGTGTAGGCATCCCTTTCTCTCTGTATCTTCACCAGCATGCATTGTTTTTTGGCTTTTTAACAATGACCATTCTGATGGGAGTAAAGTAGTATCCCATTATGGTTTTAATTTGCATTTTGCTGATTAGTGATGTCAAACATTTCTCATGTTTATTGGCTATTTATCTATCTTTTGAAAAACTTCTGTTCATGTCCTTTGCCTACTTTTGAATGGGGTTGTTTGTTTTTCCTTGCTGATTTGTTTGAGTCCTTTGTAGGTTATGGATTTTTTTTTTTTTGAGACGGAGCCTCAAGCTATCCCCCTGGGTAGAGTACCATGGCATCACAGCTCACAGCAACCTCCAACTCCTGGGCTCAAGCGAGTCTCCTGCCTCAGCCTCCCAGGTAGCTGGGACCACAGGTGCCCACCACAATGCCCTGCTATTTTTTTGGTTGTAGCCGTCATTGTTGTTTGGCAGGCCCGGGCTGGATTTGAACCCGCCACCTTAGGTGTATGTGGCTGGCGCCTTAGCCACTTGAGCCACAGGTGCCAAGCCTAGATTATGGATTTTAGGCATTTATCCAATGAATAGTTTGTGAATATTTTCTCCCATTCAATAGATTGTCTATTTATTGATTATTTCCTTTGCTATGTAGAAGCTATTTAACTTAATCAAGGTTCATTTGTCTATTTTTATTTTTGCTGTATTTGTCTTTGAGATCTTAGTTATAAATTCTTTGCCTAGGCTGATGTCAAGAAGAGTTTTTCCTACATTTTCTTCTGGAATTTTTATGGTTTTGTGGTGCCTTACATTTAACTCTTTTATCCATCTTGAATTACTTTTTGTATATGGCAAGAGATGGGGGTTTTGTTTCATTCTTCTGCATGTGACCCTCCA
>CAUYQV010011406.1:0-32747 GCA_963574575.1 Galagoides demidoff
TGGAGAGCGTCTGTAGTCCCAGCTACTTGGGAGGTGGAGGCAGGAGACTTGCTTGAGCCCAGGAGTTGGAGGTTGCTATGAGCTGTGATGCCATGGCACTCTACCCAGGGGGATAGCTTGAGGCTCCCTCTCAAAAAAAAAGCCCAAAGAAGTGAACAAAGCAAGATGTTTATATTCTCTAAACAAAGAACAATAAATTTGAGAAGAAATGACAGGACCAAGGAAATCTGGCTAGGGGGAGTAAATTTCTAGGGGAGTCACTAGGAGATATATGAGGGTAAAACTAGTGAAAAGTAAGGGTCACTTCATTAAGCACATTTATTCATGGTCACTACAGGCCCCAACTCCAAGCCTCTGGTGAAAATCGTTTTCTTGCTCTGATATGGGAGGGTAATCCCTCTTGTGGCAGGCAGGAAAAGATAAGCTGGCTTGCCCTTTCTGAAGCTACAATTTCTCCAATGTTTTCAATTCAAAATATTCAATATTCCAATCTGGCCTATTTTGGGATGGCACGTCCTTTACATCCAGATCATAATTCTTACTTTGTAGTACTGTAGTAGGGTTGGATGACATGATGACGGTAAGACAGCCAAACATACCACCTGGCCACACACTGTAATAAAGAGGGGGGTGAACTCAGCAAAGGTTTCTGATCTGGGAGTCAGCCAGCCCCAGGGAGACCGAGGATCACAGGGACAGAGATAGAGAATGTGTATCTAATAGTATTTTAAAGCTAAAAATAAATGCAACTAAAATAAACGAACAGTTATCATCTTCTTTTTTGGTTTTTTTGTTTTTTTTTGTTTTTGGCTGTTGTGGGGGGACAACAGCTGGGTTTGAACCTGCCACCTCTGGCATATGGGGCCGGCGCCCTACCCTTCTGAGCCACAGGCACCACCCAATGGTTACCATCTTAACAAATCGCTAAGAAACAGACAAACACCAAAAAGAAAAAAAGCAGCAAAAAACATAAATGGTTACAAAAAAGAAAAAAATGGCCAATAAACATTTTAAAAGTTCATTAGTCAAAACTAAATATAAAATTAAACAAGGATGAGCTTCCACTCTGAGTCACAAAACTGTAGGCAGTGTAGGGTAAGTCTGGGGACCAGGATGCTCTTTAACTGCTATTTGAGACGGTAAAATGAGAGATTTCTGAAGGAGGGCAAGTGCATATGGAGAACCTTCAGAATGGGCATTCCCTTCGTTCACGCGATGACCAGAGGTTTGCACTGCAGTCCGCAGATTGGAGGCACCAACCCAGGTGGCTACAGCCTCTCCATCCTGCTAGGTCCTCCATCCATCCAGGGGAAGGTTGAGCAACAATTCCCTGTATCTCTGTCCAGCCTTGGTGATAGGCCTAGCAGTCCCTCACATAAGAAGGCAAGAAAGAAAAACACACCTGAGAAAGTGGAGTGGTCATTCTCACCAAGCAGTGTCAAGACAGGGCCGACCTTCACCAGAAAGAACAAAGCAGATGCCCAGAGAGGCTGAGACAGAGGGAGGGATTTCAGTCAGGTCCTCAGAACCACAGGGTCAATGGGACTAAGTGTGCATGAGGATTATTTGAGGAAACACCTGGGAAGGGTAAAGGACACCGAAGGCAGTGGGAAGAGCCGTCAGCTGTGATACGGGTCTGACATCTGTGAAAGAGGGAGGGAAGGAAGACCCCACACTGCAGGGTACCTCTAGGTAGCTCTTGGCCAGATGGATGAGGAAGCTCTCAGTCAGCCTGCAGGATGGAGGGCCAGGCTCTACTTCCCAACCCAGCTCAGTCCGTGGAAGCTGGTGGGCCAAGTGAACTGGAAGGGGGCGCTGGGCTTTGGCACCGACACTGTGCTGGATCTGGAGATGCAGTAGCTGGAGTTTGGATGAACTGGTTCTCCTGAGCAGGGATCTGGCCAGCACACCCTGGTGCAGGCACAGAGGGGTTTCCAGGACTCCCCCGGGGCAGCCTTCTAAGCACAGCCCTTGCTGAGTTGCCCCACCCCAGGGTCCCTCTGCTGGCCATATTTTTAATAATCCCCCTTTTTTGCTTAAGCCAGCTGGGCTGTTTTTGTAACATGCAACCCAAATCCTTTTTGCACAAAGATTTGTGTTTGAAGATATTCTTTAAATATTGTTTATAAGTTTTAACATTTAAACAATAACTCCCATATAAGGCTACACATCTTGACTGAGGTTTGAGTTATGCAAGTGTATGTATTTGCAAAATCTCACCAAATAGGACACTTAAGATTGTGCATTATTCAAAAGAAAAAAAAAACTGTAACCAGAAAGAAATGAAGCAAACTAAATGCCCTGGGACAAAAGAATTTACTGAGCACTTGGGAAGCCAAGGTAGGTGGACTGCCTGAGTTCACGAGTTTGAAACCAGCCTGAGCAAGTGCAAGACCCATTTCTAAAAAATAGCCAGGCACTGTGCCTATAGTCCCAGCTACTTGGGAGGCTGAGGCAAGAGAATCGCTTGAACCCAAGAGTTTGAGGTTGTTATGAGCTGTAAGGGCGACAAAATGAGACTCTGTCTCAAAAAAAAAGAAAAGAATTTACTGGTAATTTTCTTAAGTTATTAAGTATCCATGCAATAAAATGCTATAACAGTCTTTGAAATGTTTCAAAGACTAAAGACATAGAAGAATCCCTTTCTTTATTTTTGGCTGGGGCTGGGTTTGAACCCACCACCTCCAGCATATGGGGCCGGCGCCCTACCCTTTAGAGCCACAGGCGCTGCACCAAGAATACCTTTCTCATGGGTAAAAGAAGAAAAAATAAAATGTTCTGATCCTAATTTTATAAAGCATACATGAATGCATTGCCCCTGAACATGTTAAGACTCGGCATGAATATCATGCATATTCACCAAGTAAAAATAGGAGAAATAGACTGAGACGTGAATCTTGGTTTTTTCTGGCTTTAAGTACATGGGATTTTCATTTTTGTCTTTACCTCTTTGTTTGCCAAGCTCCCTCTGGTTTAAACGAATCCCCCATCTTCTCTATTTGGGCCTTCGCTTCCTCATCTATGTCTGTCACAATCCCTGCCCCCCTCTTAATTGTAAGTAAGACAGTGCATGTAAAGAATTTAGCACATGGCAGGATACACAGTCAGCACCCACCTGAGCCAACAGACCTGAGGCCCTATCCTGCCCTCCCACAACCGCCTAGAGGCAAGGGAAGCTATTTCACAAGGAGTGAAGCCACCCAGTGAAGACAGTGGCAGGCCAGGGTCCCCAGCACACTCTAGAACTCAAGTCACCCTGGAACTCCCGGACCCATCCCTGCTCTGTCCTGGGCAATGTAAGGGCAGACAGGTTTCCTGGAAGATAGGTGGTCTGCCCTAATGCAACTGAAATGCATTTATGGAAATCCCTGCTCCACTCTCCCAGGTGAATGACCACTGCTGGCGCCCTGTGGAAAAACACCTAGTCCTTCCCACAACTCCCCTGGCCCATTGCCCCCAGCCCTGACTTGCCCCCTCCTGCTCTCATTGCTATACACATAGAGGGCAGCCCGGCCTCATCAAGAGATGCTAATGGGTATAGAGAATGCCAAGAATCAGACAACCTCTGAGCAAGATGATCTGCAGCTGAGGGGTGGACCCTTGGGCCATTTGTCCACAGGGACTCCTCGTGGAAGAAGAGCCTGAGCCTTCAGCACGTGGTCATTTGTTAACTACTCCCCTCACCTGTGTTGTACCGTCTCAATAAAACGCTAGTGCAGAGGTTGCTTGGGGCTACCCTGCAAAGAAGGGCTAGCCTGCCTCCTAGAAGCTTGTACTTCTAATCCACAACACGCCTGGTTCCTTCCTGCGATGATCAAGACCAGGGCCATAGGGGCCCGAGGGGTTGTGACAAACGGGTGCCTTTGTCTCTCTCTTGCTGGTTCCTCCATGGCCAAGGGAGACCTGAGCTGAGCTTGCTGCCCTGAGAGCCAGTAGCACCTCCTGCCCCCAACCCCGGCCATTACTTTTGAGTTCCAGCACTTCCCTGTCACCAATTCAGTGACTCCTGGGATAGATTCATCTGTTCCAGGGTCCTAACAACATATTCTGCAGAACAAAGACAAGTTCTGCACTGAGGGCCTGCTGGTGTGAGGCTGGCACTAGGCCCTTCCCAAGCATCAGCTCTGATCCTTACACTCTCCCTACAATTAAGAATTGTGGGCACTCTACCCAGGGGGATAGCTTGAGGCTCTGTCTCAAAAAAAAAAAAAAAAAAAAAGAATTGTGACCCCCATTTCCAGTTAAGGACATTGAAACTCAGATAAGCAATGTGACTCCCTCAAGGTCTCTTGAGTGGCTGTACTGCATGCCAGGGGTTGGGTGGATGCTCAAACCACTCTGGCTGGCTGAGCAGAGAGGGCATCCCACCAGCATTTGGGGGGCAGAGGAGCAGGTGGGGAGCGGCACAGTTGGGGACTGCACAGCCACAAGAAAAGCCCAACCACTGACGGGCGTTGTGGCGGGCGCCTGTGGTCCCAGCTACTTGGGAGGCGGAGGCAGGAGACTCGCTTGGGCCCAGGAGTTGGAGGTTGCTATGAGCTGTGATGCCCTGGCAGTCTACCCAGGGGGATAGCTTGAGGTTCCATCTCAAAAAAAAAAAAAAAAAAAATTTAGCAATGAATAGAAATCATTATCAAGTTGAGTTTATTCCAGAATGCACAGGTGGTTTAACAATGGAAGAGATGAAATCCTCTCAAAATGGGGGAAAAAAATTGATAAATCTCATTGACCATTTATAATAATAATTTTTTAAAAATCTTAGAAAACTTTGAGTAGAACAGAGACTCCTTAACCCCCATGGAGGGTGGCCAGGGACATGAGAAAATAAACGATTTCTGACTCCCCTTCTCCCACCATTGGTATGTGACTATTAACATGATAAACGGCATTTACAAAAAACCTACAGTAAGGATCTTACTTTATGGTATGTTATTAAATCATTTCCTTTAAGATTATGAATAAGAGCAAGGTAATCACTATAATGATTTCAACATTGTACCGGAGGCCCAAAGCCTATGTACTGTAGCAAGCAAGAAAGAAAAGCTATTAGGATTGGCAATCCATCCTGTGGTAACCCTGAGACTCACTGTCTCAGTGTGGGTGGACCCTGAGACTTGCATCTAACAAGTAAATATGGCAAGTGATACTCTCTTGACTGGGTCCTAATTTATGGCAAAAGTCATGGAATTGTCATTCTTGTGCTTATGGTATGTAAGACTCCTTGTTAGCAGACAGGAGTTAGCCATCGTATTGTAAGAAGAACTGTGAAGGAGCTACCTGTCAAGAAACATCAGAGGGCAACTAGGGGCTGAGAGCAACAGAGTGAGGACCTCAGGTCTACAGCCTCCAATGACTGAATCCTGCCTACAACTGCCTGAGCTCGGAAGAGAACACAGTTTTACAAGTGATCAGGCTGCCACCTTGATTGCAGCCTTGTAGACCCTGAGGCTCAGAAACTGAGATAATAAATGTATGTTGTCTGAAGCCACCTAATCTGAGGTGATTCATTATGCACCAATAGATAATTAATATAGAAAGAAAGAAACAAAACTGTTATAATATTTCAGAGTCTAGATTATGTAGAAAACAAAAGAATCTACAGATACATCACAAAGAACTAATGGAATTTGGTAAGTTTGCAATCGCATTTCTACATACCAGCAAAAAAAGGGTAATATATAATTTACAAACAGTTAACATTTGCAGTAGCATCAAAAAAAATGAATCAGATAAAAGATATGCCCTCCAGGAAGAAAACTTTTTTATTTATTTTAGAGACAGAGTCTCACTTTGTCACCCTCAGTAGAGTACTGTGGTGTCACAGCTCACAGCAACCTCCAGCTCTTGGGCTTAGGCCAGTAGTTCTCAACCTGTGGGTTGCAACCCTTTTGTAACAATGAAAATACATCCTGCATATCAGATATTTACATTACACTTCATAACTAGCTAAATTACAGCTGTGAAGTGGCAAAAAAAATAATTATATGGTTGGGGGTCACCACAACATGAGGAACTGTATTAAAGGGTCGCGGCATTAGGAGGGTTGAGAATCACTGGCTTAGGCAATTCTCTTGCCTCAGCCTCCCCAGTAGCTGGGACCACAGGTGCCTGCCACAATGCCCAGCTATTTTTTGTTGTTGCAGTTTGGCCAGGGCCGAATTTGAACCCACCACCCTTGGTATATAGGGCCAGTGCCCTACTCACTGAACCACATGCTGCCCGGGAGAAAACTTTTTAATATCTTAGTGAAATGTGGTAATAATTTTAAAAAGATTTAAGTAAGGGGATGGATAAATTATAGAATAAGGTTCCTCAGTATCACAGAGATGAGAATTATTTCCAAATTTATCTATAGATTTGATGTAATTTTATGCAAAATTCCAACAGTTTGGGCGGCGCATGTGGCTCAGTGAGTAGGGTGCCGGCCCCATATACTGAGGGTGGTGGGTTCAAGCCCAGCCCTAGCCAAATTGCAACAACAACAACAAAAAAAATCCAACAGTTTTTCATGGAATTTCATAAATTTTTTATAAAATCATTGGGGAAAGCAAAGAACCAAGAAGAGCCAAAACAGTCTTGAAAAAGACAACAAGGTGAGGGAGTTGCCCTAACTTGTAAAGCTATCGAGATTTATACAGGATGTTGCACAAACAGATGGTTAAATAGACTTTTGGAACAGAATAGACTCTTGGAACAGAATAGAGAAGACAGAATGTTAGTATATAAAAATTTAACATGTGACAAGGGTGGTGCTATGGTTACAAAGTCCCCTCCAAAACTCATGTTGCAACTTAATCCCCAATGTGGCAGTATTAAAATATGGGGCCTTTAAGAAGTGATTGGATCAAGAGGGCTCTGTCCTCGTAAGTGGATTAATTCATTGACAGATTACAGGATTAATGGATTGCAATGAGACTGAACTGGTGGCTTTACAAAAAGAGGAAGAGACTTGGGCCACAGCAAGTGAGCAAGCTTAGCTGACCAGCTCTGCAGATAGTCCCCAACAGCATGGAGAGGCTCAGTAGGATAGTCCCTTGATCTTGGGCTTTTTTTTTTTTGAGACAGAATCTCACTTAGTCACCCTCAGTAGAGTGCCATGTGTCACAGCTCACAGCAACCTCAAACTCTTGGACTCAAGTGATTCTCTTGCCTCAGCCTCCGAGTAGCTGAGACTACAGACATCTGTCACAACACCTGGCTATTTTTAGAGAGGGGGTCTCACTCTGGCTCAGCCTGGTATGGAACCTGTGAGCTCAGATGATCCACCTGCCTTGGCCTCCTATAGTGCTAGGGACCTTGGGCTTTTCACCCCTATAACTTAAGAAATAAATTCTTTTTCTTTGAGGTATTATGTTTGAGGTATTATGTTATAAGCAACATAAAATGTACTAAGATAATCAGCATTGTAGAGCAATGAGAAAAAAGTGGATGTTCAATAAATGGTACTGTGCTCACTTCAGCAACACATACACTAAAACTGGAACAATACAGAGAAGATTAGCATGGCCCCTGCCAAGGATGACACCAAATTCGTGAAGCGTTCCATTTTACCCCATGACTGTATTAATGTACACAGCTATGATTTAATTAAATAAATGATACTGAGACAGTTAGTTATCCATATGGAAGGAAAAATGGATTCTCGGGCCAGGCATGGTGGCTCACTCCTGTAATCCCAGCACTCCGGGAGGTAGAGGTGGGCTGATCGCCTGAGCTCAAGAGTTCAAGACCAGCCTAAGCTAGAGCAAAATCCTGCCTCTAAAAATAGCCAATGTGTTGTGGCTGGCCACAGCACTCTACCAGGGGCAACAAAGTGAGACTCTGCCTCAAAAAAAAAAAAAAAAAAAAAATAGATTCTCTATATCATGCTATATCCTACTTATATATAAATATCCAATTTAGTTGGATTTAAGACTTAAATGAAAAAGGCAATTTAAAACATCTGAAACAAAATATAGGAGACTATCTTGATCAAAAGCACAATCTCTGAGGAAAACTTAATATCTTTAACTATGTTAAAATTTAACACTTCTGGCTGCTCTGTGCCTGTGGCTCATTCGGCTAAGGTGCCAGCCACGTACACCTAAGGTGGTGGGTTCCAATCCCCAGCCCAGGCCGCCAAACAACAATGATGGCTGCAACCAAAAAATGGCTAGGCTTTGTGGCGGACGCCTGTGGTCCCAGCTACTTGGGAGGCGGAGGCAGGAGACTCGCTTGAGCCCAGGAGTTGGAGGTTGCTATGAGCTGTGATGCCATGGCACTCTACCCAGGGGGATAGCTTGAGGCTTCGTCTCAAAAAAAAAAAAAGAGATAAAACCAAGTGTAAAAAAAGAAGCCTCAAATTTGGAGAAGATAAATGTTTAACATACAATCACCAAATGATTAGCATACAGAATATATAAAGAGCTCCTAAAAATCAAGTGGAAGAAGACAACCCAAGAGAATAATGGGCAACACACACGGCATCAGAGGAAAAAATTCAATTCACGTTGGGGGAAAGAGGAGTACGGGAGGGGAAGAGGGAGTGAGGGAGGGGGAGGAAGGAGATCCATGTGCTCCCACTTAATGGGCACAAGGTAAGGATATAGGGCACACCTGTTGGGTATGGTACAGAACTACATGAGGTACTCTACCTAACAAATGCAATACTGTAACCTAGTTGTTTTTACCCTCACATTAACCTGAAATTTAAAAAAAAAAAAAAGCAGAAGAAAAGAACAATGGGAAAAAGATACAGTATTTTACAGAAGATAAAATATAACTGGTTAATAAAAATATAAAAGAATGCTCAAGGAAATACAAATTAAAACCATATTGAGAGGGCTGGGCCGAGTGACTCCTGCCTGTAATCCTAGCACTCTGAGACACTGGGCTCAGGTGGAAGCCTGAGCTCACAGGTTCAAAACCAGCTGAGCAAGACCACATCTCTAAAATTATCTGGGCATTGTGGTGCGTGCCTGTAGTCCCCGCTACTTGGAAGACTAAGGAAAAGAGGATCATTTGAAGGGCTAAGTACAGTGGCTCACACCTGTAATCCTAGCACTCTGGGTGGATTGCTTGAGCTCACAGTTTTGAAACCAGCCTGAGCAAGAATGAAACCCCATTTCTAAAAATAGCCAGGAGTTGTGGAGGGTGCTTGTAGTCCCAGCTACTCGGGAGGCTGAGGCAAGAGAATCACTTCAGCCCAAGATGTTGAGGTTGCTGTGAGCTATGATGTCAAAGCACTCTACTGAGAGTGACAAAGTGAGACTCTGTCTCAATCATTAAATAAGGCTTGGTGCCCATAGCTCAGTGGTTAGGGTTCTGGACCACATACACCGAGGCTGGCAGGTTTGAACATGGCCCAGGCCTGCTAAATAACAATGACAACTACAAAAAAAAAAATAGCTGGACATTGTGGTGGATGCCTGTAGTCCCTACTTCTTGGGAGGCTGAGGCAAAAGAATGGCTTAAGCCCAAGAGTTTGAAGTTCTTGTGAACTGTGACGCCATAGTACTCTACTAAGGATCACATAGTAAGACTCTGTTCAAAAATAAATAAGGGTGGTGCCTGGGCAGCACCTGTGGCTCAGTAAGTAGGGCACCAGCCCCATATACCCAGGGTGGTGGGTTCAAACCCGGCCCCAGCCAAACTACAACAAGAAAATAGCCGGGCATTGTGGCGGGTGCCTGTAGTCCCAGCTGCTTGGGAGGCTGAGACAAGAGAATGCAGAAGAGGTGGATGTTGCTGTGAGCTGTGACACCACGACAATCTACCAAGGGCAACAACGTAAGACTCTGTCTCAAAATGAATAAATAAATAAATAAATAAATAAATAAATAATAAGGGTGGTGCCTGAGGCTCAAGGGGTAGGGAGCCAGCCCCATATACCCAGGGTGGTGGGTTCAAACCCAGCCCTGGGAAAACTGCAACAAAAAGTAGCCAGGCATTGTTGGGGGCGCCTGTAGTCCCAGCTACTCAGGAAGCTGAGGCAAGAGAATCACCTAAGCCCAGGAGTTGGAGATTGCTGTGAGTTGTGATGCCACAGCACTCTACCGAGGGTGATAAAGTGAGACTCTGTCTCTAAAATAAATAAATAAATGAATAATTGGGAACTGGTCTGAAATAGATAGCTTTGTGTTCTCCACTATTTATTCTGAGGGCAAGGAATTGCTTTGTTTCTTTGCTTGCCAGCTCCTGAATTGTTAACAGTTAACAGGGGCTTTCCTGTATTTTTCTATCCTTTCTTACAGTCTCTGCTGTGGAGTCAGAAACTTCAGTTCAAGACATTGTCATGTCTGCATGAGCTATAGTCATGAGAACACAACTTAATCTTTCAGCCTCCATTTTCTCCTTTGCAAATGGGTATAATTTTCATCTCATAGGATTTGTAAATGTTGCATCTTTTTTTTTTTTTTTTTTAGAGACAGAGTCTCACTTTGTCACCCTTTGTAAAGTGTTGTGGCGTCATAGCTCACAGCAACCTCCAGCTCTTGGGCTTAGGCTATTCTCTTGCCTCAGCCTCCCGAGTAGCTGGGACTACAGGCGCCCACCACAGCGCCCGGTTATTTTTTGTTGCAGTTTGGCAGGGGCCGAGTTTGAACCCGCAACCCTCAGCATATGGGGCCAGCACCCTACTCACTGAGCCACAGGGGCCACCCAGGATTTGTAAATGTTAAAATTGAAGGAGGTGATGTATATAATGTAACTGGTACATACTAATGCCAGTTTCCTTTCCACATACTCCTCCTCAGAACCCCAGGGCCAGCATGGACACACAACTATTCATTTTCTTCACTGTCCAATATCAGTTTGGGAATGACAGCTTGCTGCTTTTACATTTTCAGATCTAGTTACCATTACCTTCCCTCGGTGAAATAGAATCCTTAATTTTTATATTTCCCTCACGTTCCAATATCCATAATGTCATTTTATAACTACTTTTTTTTTTTTTTTGAGAGAGAGAGAGAGAGTCTTACTTTGTCACCCTTGGTAGAGTGCCATGGCATCATAGCTCATAGCGACCTCTAACTCTTGGGCTCAAGTGATTCTCTCACCTCAGCCTCCCAAGTAGCTGGGATTATAGGTGCCCACCACAATGCCCAGCTATTTTTAGAGATGGGGTCTCACTCTGCCTTAGGCTGATCTCCAACCCATGAGCTTGGGCAGTCCACCCATGTCAGCCTCCTAGAGTGCTAGGATTACAGGCATGAGCTACTGCACCCACCTTATAACTACTTTTAAAATCAATTTTATGGACTCTTGCTTTTGGCATAAAGGGAAAGGGGATTGGTCAAATAAGTCGAAATAGGAGGATTTGTTCTGTAATCTCCATATCCAACCCTATTCCTATAGTTTCAAGGTCACTTCCAGGAAGACTGGACCCTGGATATGTCCAGTGAGTAGATGTTCTTAATCAGTATTGTTCTCTGTTGTCATTCTTAATATCTTTCTGGATGTTCCAGTGAAGCAGAGTAAAACAGATGTCTCATATTAACAAAATGATAATGACTAACAACTGTATGGTACTTTGATTGCATATGAGGTATTTTTAATGTATCCTTCATTCATTAATTTGTTAAGCATTTACTGAGCTCTGCTATGTGCTAGGCCTCTACTAGACATCAGAGTATGAACACACTGGGGAGGCACTCCCAAACCTTGAGGTGTCATCATGAATGTGACTTCTTCCCCCGCTTTAAGTCATTCCTTCCTTCTCTTGCCTGAGACAACAATCTGATATTTCCTATCCTGATCTCCTGGAGAGCAGGGGTAGTGTCAGCTTCTGTCACCTATCTGAGTTCCTGTATACAAGACCTAGCATATTACTAGACCCAAAATAGGCACTCAGTGAGACCAGATGAGTGAAAGAGTGGTGGAAGGAAACGGGCTCCTGGGAAACGGGCCGAGATTCCCTTACTACGTGGTGTGTTGGGTGCCAAGATAGGGAGCTGGGTTGAAGGGATTGTCTTTGTCTGTGCTACTTTAACAGAATTTAACAGAATACCAGAAACTGAGTAATTTATAAAGAACAGAAATTTATTTTCTCCCAATCATGGAGGCTGGAAAGTCCAGGATCAAGGCACTGGGTCTGGTCTGAGGTTCTAGTCTCTGCTTCCAGGATGACATGTTGAATGCTGCTTCCTTAGGAGAGATAGACACTATGTCCTCACCACCTCTTTGCAGAAGGGCAAAAAGGGATGAACTTGCTTTGTTGAGCCCTTTCATAAGAGATCTTATTCCCATCTAAGAGGAAGGATCCCTCATGGCCTAATCACCTCTTAAAGGCCCCACCTCTTACTACAACCTCATCAGCAACACCTACATGTTGGAAGAGACATATTCAAACCAGAGCAGGTATAAAAGGCAAGCATTTAATCAGACTACATGTCAGTCGACAATTTTACCTTCCTGTAAGAGTCCTGTCTCAAGCCAGCACCCGTCTGAGTGGCTGGGTAGATCTGCTTAATTCTCAAGTACAGAGTTAGGAGGGCCATCTGCCTATCTGCCTGCAAATAGAAAGAAGCTTCATTTTCCAAAATCAGCCTGGTTCATGATAAAAGTGATATTCTTGTTTCCATATGTCATACTCTTCATTGTCTGTCTCTTAAACAGCTAGAACTTGGTTAGGGGAGAGGCATGCTATTTATTGCCCCATCCTATATTTTCTTTTTTTAACTAAATACTTAATCCTTATATTATCTTACTCTTTTAACATGTAAATATAGACCAAACTGATACGATCATATTTTAGGAAAATACTGCTTTTACTTTTTTTTTTTTTTTTTTTTTGGTAGAAACAGAGTCTCACTTTATTGCCCTTGGTAGAGTGCTATGGTATCACACAGCTCACAGCAACCTCCAACTCATGGGCTTAGGTATTCTCTTGCCTCAGCCTCTGAGCAGCTGGAACCACAGGTGCCCGCTATAACACCTGGCTATTTTTTTGTTGCGGTTTGGCTGGGGCCAGGTTAGAACCCGCCACTCCCAGTGTATGGGGCCAGTGCCCTATCCACTGAGCCACAGGAGCTGCCCAATACTGTTTTTTCTTTTGAAAAAGGAAACAGAAAAAAGATAATGGCTTAAATGATCTATTTAGCATATAATTAGAAATCCCAGTCTTTGTGGCTGCCAAAACAAAGAGAGTAAATGGCCAAAAGGTAAAATAAACTTCATTATTCTCTTCCTAAGATTCAGTATATTAGTATAAAGAAACTTAATAGGTCTGAAAATAAAGATGTAAATTGCTGCAGAATATAAAATATAATAAAGTCACAATGGCCAAAGGTGGAATATCCCAAGTGCCTATCAATGGATGGATGGATAAACAATATGACATATGCATGTAATGGAATATCATTGAGCCTTCAAAAAAAGGCTGATGTGTGCTACAACATGGATCAACCTGGAGGACATTATGCTAAGTGAAATAAACCAGTCACAGAAAGACAAATATTGTATGAGTCCACTTATAGGAGATATCTAGAATAGGCAAATTCATAGAGACAAAACTATAGAATGGTGGTTTCCAGGAATGGGAGAGGAGGGCGTATAGAGGTAGTATTCAATGGGCATAGAGTTTGTGTTTGTTGGGTATGGATAATGGTGATGGCTGCACAACAATGTGAATATACTTAACTCCACTGAACTATACACCTAAAAGTGGTAAAATAGGAAATGTTATGTGTGTTTTAGCCACAACAATTTTTTTTTTACAGCCTGAGCATCATAATGCAAGAACCCCTCTCTATAAAAAATTCAAAAATTAGCAGGCACGGTGGCACATGCCTATAGTCCCCGCTATTTGGGAGGCTGAGGCAGGAGGATCTCTTGAACCCAGGAGTTTGAGGTGCTGTAAGCTAGTCTGATGCCACTGTACTGTAGCCCAGACAGGGAGACCCTGTCCCAAAAAAGAAAAAAGGAAATATAGTGTGATAAATTGCACTTTAAAGACACTTCAGTCTCTTTCCACAGTGCTATCTATTCCATCCAATACATGTACTGATCTCACATGTAACTCTCTCTCTGAACACTCCTACCCTGGCTAGAATGCTGTGGCGTCACAGCTCACAGCAACCTCTAACTCTTGGGCTTAAGAGTGATTCTCTTGCCTCAGCCTCCCAAGTGGCTGGGACTTCAGGTGCCCACCAGAACACCCAGCTATTTATTTGTTGTTGTTGTAGTTGTCATTGCTTTTTAGCTGGCCCAAGCCGGTTCAAACCCTCTAGCCTCAGTGCATGTAGTTGGCGCCCTACCCACTGAGCTATGGGCGCCACCCCAAGTCTCTACATTCTTTTAACATACCCTCATTTTTTTAGAGCATCTTTGTGGCACTGGTGCCACAAGACTCTCCAAATTCACTTATTCCTGGCCAGTCTTGGAATTAACAACTTCTCCAAGGAGCCTTAGTTATTTTTATTGGAAAATAACATTTAGAAACTATGATGTGATGGGCCAGGCACCATGGCTCACACCTGTAATCCCAGCACTCTGTTAGGCTGAGGTGGGTGGATTGCTTGAGCTCAGGAGTTCAAGACCAGAGCAAGATGAGGCCCCATCTCCTCTAAAAACAGAAAATGTATCCAGGTGTTGTGGCGCACACCTGTAGTCCCAGCTACTCAGGAGGCTGAGGCAGGAGGATTGCTCATATCCAAGAGTTTGAGGTTGCTCTGAGCTAGGATGCTACAACATTCGATTAAGGATGACAAAGTAAGACTGTCTGGAAAAAAAAAATAGAAGCCGTGATATGGGCACTAGGTGGAAGCTTATTTTTTTTGGCTGTAGCTGGGTTTGAACCCGACACCCCCAGCATATGGAGCCTGAGCCCTACCCTTTTGAGCCTCAGGTGCTGCCCCTGGAAGCTTATTTCTTGATGACAATAAAGCTTTTACCAGGGCAGCGCCTGTGGCTCAGTGGGTAGGGCACTGGCCCCATATACCTAGGGTGGCAGGTTCAAACCTGGCCCCAGCCAAACTGCAACAAAAATTAGCCTGGCGTTGTGGTGGGCGCCTGTGGTCCCAGCTACTCAGGAGGCTGAGGCAAGAGAATTGCCTAATCCCAGGAGTTGGAGGTTGCTGTGAGCTGTGTGATGCCATGGCACTCTACCTAGGGGGATAAAGTGAGACTCTGTCTCTACCAAAAAAAAAAAGGCTTTTACCAATATAGGATCATTTAGCATTCTCAGAACTCAGACGTTCAAGACCAGCCTGAACAAGAGTGAGACCCCATTCTCTACTAAAACTAGAAAAACTAGCTGGGCCTGTGGCAGGCACTTGTAGTCCCATCTACTCAGAAATCTGAGGCATGAGTCCCATCTACTCAGAAATCTGAGGCTCGAACCCAGGAGTTTGAGGTTGCTGTGAGCTATGATGCTAGGGTACTCTAGCCTGGAGCAACAGCGCACCTGACTCAAAAAATAAATAAATAAAAATAATGTTTCTCAGCAAGTCCTCCACCTTTTTGAGAGTAATCACTGGTGTTGATCATTATATAAAATGTGCATTTATTTTGTCTTTGTATTTCTACTTTTAGAAACTGCACTATCAGAAATAATAGAATAGGCTTAGTAGGTAGGGCTCCAGCCCCATATACCACGGGTGGTGGGTTCAAACCTGGCCCCAGCCAAACTGCAACAAAAAAATAGTTGGGTGTTGTGGTGGGTGCCTATAGTCCCAGCTACTCAGGAGGCTGAGGCAAGAGAATCACCTAAGCCCAAGAGCTGGAGGTTGCTGTGAGCTATGAAAGCACAGCACTCTACTGAGGGTGATAAAGTGAGACTCTGTGTCCAAAAAAAAAAAAAAAAGAAAGAAAGAAATATAAAATAGCTGGACTTTGTGGTGGCACCTGTAGTCCCAGTTACTGGGGAGGCTGAGGCAAGAGAATCACTTGAGCCCAAGAGTTTGAGGTTGCTATGAGGTGTGACACCACAGCACTCTACCAAGGGCGACATAGTGAGACTCTGTCTCAAAAGAGTAAAAAAGAAATATAAGTATACAAAGGGGTGTGTGTGTGTATTACTGTGTTGCTGGTAATGATGACAAACTGGAGACAACTCAAGTGTCCATCAGCAAAGGGCTCCTTAAATACTTTGAACTACTGTATTGCACAACTGGAGTAGAGTCATAGGAGGCTTCTTAGAAGTGATGTTTAAGCTGTGAACTAAAAGATGAGCAAGAACAAGCTATGTGACTCCTGTGTGTGTGTGTGTGTTGGGATGAGGGGAGGGTATCCAGGAAAAGCTAGAGCATTTGGTTGTTCTGAGGCAAGACAAATGATGAGTTCAAGCCAGAGACGAGGAAGTGGTGGGAGAGTTGCTTCAGAAGGGGGTAAAGGTGGGGCTGGACATGATCAACCTTAGGAAAGCATATTGGGCTTCATGGAAAGGATGTAGAAAGCGGAGGATCCTCACAGTTCAGCCCCGTGAGTGCTGCTGTGCACCACAGACTCAGATCCAACCTTGCTCTGACCTCGGTTGATCAACTGACCCATTACCAAGCTATGCAGGCGGCAGAGGATAAGTTTAAAACTCGCTTTTGACATGCTCTTCTAATCTGAGCTCAGCCCAGCAATGTTTCACCCTTGTGCTAAAGATGGAATAAACACAGGAATAAGTGGTAGCCTACCTAGAGACAAAGTTAGCAGATTGGATCCACAGTAGTGGTGATTAAGAAGAGTTCACAGTTCCATTCAGGAAGAGAGTGCTGAGGGAAATTCGGCATCTGTGGAATGGGAACTGAGCCACAGTGAGAACAGTACTGACCAGAGCCATAACACTAAAGGCCCAGGTGACTGTAGAATCCTTCCTTACTAACAAATGAGAAAATCCCAGAGCCAAGTAGAACTAGCTGGGGTAAAAGAAATAGAAACAAGGCAGAGAAAAACGCCTCAAAGAAACAACAACAAGAACTTTAAACAAAAGCCTCAGGTTAGCCCCAGATTGTTGTTAGCCTATCAGAAACTTTTAGAGGCATAAGAAAACCAGAACCCTACTGGCCGGTCTAGACCCCCAACCCTTGCTCTCATTTTGATGATATTCCTAATGAGGCATGCACCCATCACCCTTTGAATGAGAGAAGAAACCCAGTCAAGGAAAGAAGAAACCCAGTCAACCTCTGGGGTATTAGATCACCCACTGGCCTGTTTAAAAACAGGAGTATATTCTAGTTCTGGTTTTAAGAATGCAAGAATATAAAAAGTAAATGTAAATTGTTAAACATTGTTAAGTCGGTGTTTGTCATGTCATTTTATATGTCATTTGTTTTAAAGAGTTAATGTCAGCTAAAAGAGTTAAGTTCATTGGACGTTTGTCAGCAATTATTAGCATAAATGTTTGTAATTCGTTGTTTCCTATTTAATTCCCTAATGAGAGTATTCCCCCGACTGTTAACAGAGAAGTCATGCCTTAAGAAATTGTAATAATTCGGGCAGTCCAGTAAACTCTGAGTAGCCCTTAAAGTTGTAAGAACCCTAAAGTAGACAGTCTCTTGAAAAAAAAACAGGGGGAAAGGAACCCGGATTTAAAGTTTTCCACATAAGTCTTTTGTTTAAAAGGAAAATAAATAGCCTTGAAAAATATTTTAACCTAGCAAATCAGTGCAAGCAGGCCCATATGTTAAAGTTATTAAGCCTTTACTGCAAGAGTTAAGATGTGTGTTCTTTAATCTAGATAGAACTAACTTTGTTTATAATCTCATTGGAACTGAGTCTGTGCCTAGAAATAGAAGTTTGAGATCTGAGCCCACCTGAGCCTAAAAGATAAGGTTCCCTGTTCAACCCTAAGTGAAACAAAATCTTGCGCCAATATTATATTAGATAACATGTTTGTCTGTAACATGTAATGATTTGGTTGTTTAAATTGTTAAATTTGTATAAAAGAATAAGAATCCAGAAATAAGACTCTTGCCTTTTAAACCTTGTAATTATCAATTTAGCCAAGTAAATGAACAATTACATAGTGAGCCAACATCCTGCTTTCTAAAAGAAAAATTTTGAGAGTACAAAAAATGTAGAAATAACCTGGCATTGTGCAAAGAAAACTCTTGTCTTAATGCAGAAAATCTATTCATGTTATAAATGATTTGTATAGATAAAAAAATTTGTGTAAAAAGTTTTAACTTGTAATCCTACTTATATCAGCGTTGTAAGCCTTTGATATTTGACAAATCTTCCAAATTCAAAACTCTAAATTTATAGCACAGTGGTTGCAGTGCCGGCAGGCACTAGGACTGGTGAGTTCAAACATAGCCCAGGCTTGCAACAGAAAACTACCAATAAAACACAACCCTAAATTTAGTCTTCTTAAGGTATTAAGACCACTGAAAGAAATTAAACTTATTACAAATGTATTAGGAAAAGTGTCAGATATGAAATGGCAATTAATTTTGTGTAAATGATGATTACATATGTTCTAACATTATAAAGTATTACTTTGTTTTTATTTTAAAGCATTGATCTGTCCTAATGTATAAGACATTGGTCTGTATAAAAAGAAAGAAAAAGTGTTTCCTATATAACTACAAGTTCTTAATGGTTTTAAACAAAAAACAGATTTATAAAACTTTCATTGGAAAGTTGACTTCATTAGAAAGTTAGCCTGTCTGTCCTAGCAATTAAATATTGCTGATTTAATTTCAAATACAACTGGTTCAATATAAGTTTTGTTCAAATTATTGTTAATTCAGTTATGCAAAAAGCAAAAAATAATTCACTGGTTTTCAATCATAATTTATGAAATAATATAAATACTTATAAGTGAAATAATTTAAAACATGTGTTTTTCTCTCTTTGATTTCCCCCAATTTAAATGCCATTGTAAGTACTCTTAACTTTTAACACTACAAGTATTTGCATAAGTTCAATAAGAATTTGTTTTGTTTTATAAGATAAAGACATTAATTATTATGCCAAACCTTTGACTGGAATAACATTTCCAGAAAATCCAGCCTACATGAAGAACTTCAGTTAAAGCCAAGAAGAAAGCCCTTTGAAAGAGCTGGCCAGATACCCATCAATAACTTGTCCTGATCTGTGGTGAGTAACGAAGATCGCTTGCTAACGGGTCTGGAGATCAAACGATATGCTTGGGGAACCTCGAGGAAAGAGGTATTTACCTGGTGCATACAGGTATCTAATGGCACAGATGAACCTGGGCTAATGAAAGGCTGTCAAAGGATCCTCAGAAATTCCAGCAAAGCCAATGGTAAATAAAAGAAACATAGATGGCTAATTCATGTTGCACTTTATGCAAATAGTCAAACCCAGTATATTAAGTACAGTGTATTTTGGACAACTAAATACTGCTATCATTTATTTTTGATGAACAGAGAAATTAGAGAGAGAAAAATAATTTAACAAAAAGCTATAACCCACTTCTATTACTTTATCAATAATGCACAAAACAATTGTATATAATAATTATATGCAATAGAGGGCTGAAGTTTATTACCAGAAAGTCCAGTTGCTTCAATGTGAAGATGCCCTGCTCCAGCCACACACTGGAAGCTGGCTGGTCAACGCATGGCTAAAGCTTGAGGAAACTCTTCGAGGGACTTATTCACCTTCAATCAAAGATTCTATTGCACAATAAGACCAGTAGGGACTGTAATAACCAAGCCCCCAGTCCTTGACCCCTTCCCTAAGACCAAGTAGGGAACAAGCTCCCTACCTTAGAAAAAGAAACCTCTCCTAAGCCTTTTAGTTCCTGCCCTCTCAAGGGTAGAGAAACAGCCTGAAATTGAGGAAATATGCAGGGAGGGATTGAGGAAGGGAGGACTTGGATTCCAAATTAAGCCCCGGTGTTACCCAATTTGTACCCCTGAACTATAAGTTAATGTCTAAGTTACCATGTACTTCCATCCTGAATTGTGTAAACCCCTATGACATACCCCATCTTATGATCGTGAAGTAACGTACTTGTGACATATCTTGTGATTATGAGCCAGTATGTACCCCCACCTGTGACCCCCTGCTTTAACTGCTGTGATTGGCTTCTGTATTGCGCTAGCTTGCTGAGCATGGTATAAAAGAGCCCTTCACCTGCCACTCGAGGCTGCTGCACGCCCTTATGGTGTCTCAGCCCGCCTGCAGGTGTCCAAATTATCAATAAATTTCTATTACCTGATTATACCTGAAGTGGAGTCCACCCTTCTCTCTCATTTACCCGTCGCAATTCAGTTTCACATCTATCTGCTTCCAGAAGCCTTCCTCCCTGCTCTGGACTCGGGCACACTGAGCTTTCTTTGTTGCCCATGCTGAATTGCCATCAACGATTTTCCCCACTTCACTGTGAGCTCCTTGCGGTTTATTTATCTTTGCATGTCCATGTCTGGCACAGACTAGCATTCAATAAGTAGTTGTTGGGTGAATTAAGAAATTTGATCAGTTTGGCACCTGTGGCTCAAATGGCTAAGGTACCAACCACGTACACCCAAGGTGGCGGGTTTGAATCCAGCCCGGGCCCGCCAAACAACAATGATGGCTGCAACCAAAAAATAGCTGGGCATTGTGGTGGGCACCTGTGGTCCCAGCTACTTGGGAGGCTGAAGCAGGAGACTTGCTTGAGCCCAGGAGTTGGAGGTTACTGTGAGCTGTGATGCCCTGGCACTCTACCCAGGGGGACAGCTTGAGGCTCTGTCTCCAAAAAAAAAAGGAAAAAAGAAATTTGATCTACTATTCTGAGACAAGGGTCTTAATCTGGGTTCCAGGCTCCCACACTGGTGAGGTCAGGGGATGTCTGTAAACTTGCATAGGGAAAAAATCACTTCTGTGTTTCCACTCGCCTGTAACTGAAAGTTAGCACTTCCTTCAATTATGAATGCACACAACAAAACACAGCAGTGTTTGCAGTCCCCATGACCTTGTCACCCACAGAAGTCACAATTACTTCATATCACATTAGAGTTGGCAGATATCTCAAAATATAACTTATGCTCATCACTACTTCAAAACTATGGTAATTATTATACCTGCCACTAGATCTTGTTATTTAGCATGTCAATAAAGGAATAACATTTATTATTGTATCACATGTTAAAAAATATTTTGATAACTGCATCTCAATATTGTTGGCTTCCTTTCTAGTCCTGTGCATTTTATTTGATATATTTTAAAAAATTATTCTGAGAAGTCCACAGGTGTCTCTACCAAAGGAGTCCATGGTTAAGAACTCTGCCCAACAATGTAGAGATGCAACCCTTTCTATCACACTGTCTGTGATGAAGTATTGTAATGTACATGTCAGGACCTCAATCCCTTTCCTCTTCCCATCCCAGACTCTGGTCATTCTAGTCTCCTTCTGCTCTCAGTTGGAAAAACCACTTGTGTTCATGCTTGAATTCTTATTTCCTCAAGAATGACTATTAAATATTAATACTCAAGGCTGAACATGGTGGCTCACACCTGTAATCCTAACACTCTGGGAGGCTGAGGCAAGTGGACTGCATAAGCTCAGGAGTTTGAGACCAGCCTGAGCAAGAACAAGACCCCCATCTCTACTAAAAATAGAAAAACTAGCCAGGCATGGTAACAGGCACCTGTAGTCGCAGCTACTTGGGAGGCTGAGGCAAGAGGATTGCTCATACTCAGGAGTTTAAGGTTGTTGCGAGTTATGATGCCACAGCACTCCACCCAGGGTGACAGAGTGACACTCGATCTCAAAAAAATAAAAAAAAGATTACTCAGCCTGACTTCTCTCTGAGTCTCAATCATGTATTAACAATCATCTGGGATGATGCCTGTGGCTCCAAGGAGTAGGGTGCCGGCCCCATATGCTGGAGGTGGCAGGTTCATACCCAACCCCAGCCAAAAACTTAAAAAAAAAAAAAAAATCTGTAGTTTTTTTTTCTTTTCTTTTTTTGAAACAGAGTCTCACTTGGTCACCCTAGGTGGAGTGCCATGGCATCATAGTTCACAGCAACCCCACACTTCTGGGTTCAGGGATCCTCTTGCCTTAGCCTCCCAAGTAGCTGGGACTACCGGTGTATGCCACTATGCCCAGCTAGTTTTTCTATTTTTAGTAGAGACAGGGTCTCTTTTTTTTTTTTTTTTCAGTTTTTGGCTGGGGCTGGGTTTGAACCTGCCACCTCCAGTATATGGGGCCAGAGCCTTTCTCCTTTGGGCCACAAGTGCCACCTGAGATGGGGTCTCACTCTTGCTCAGGCTGGTCTCAAACTCCTAAGCTTAAGCAATCTATCAACCTCGGCTTCCCAGAGTGCTAGGATTATTGGTGTGAGCCATGGTGCCCACCTGAATATTGTATCTCTTAAGTTTCTGCTAGTCAGATACCACCACCCCTTAGCTCTCCTCTACTTTGAAGTTTCACAGTGTTAGATTGTATAATGATTTACTATAGACTACTTCAGTATTAACAGTGTGATGTATGTGTGTGTGTAGATTAACTTTTATCTACACCCTAGACGCTGTTCACATTTGAAGTACCCTAATTAGGAACCCACACTCTAGGGGGGCTGAGTCAGTACGTGAAGAACCAAATCAGAAATTCATTCTCCAGAGGATGTTACATAAGCATTTCAAATCCATTATTGACTTACAAAATGAATTGATATGATGTCTGGGATTTGCTTCAAAATAATTCAGGAGGAGCGGCAAATAGGCAGGAATGTGGATGAAACAAGATTGGCCCAGGGCTGGTAATTGTTGAAGCTGGGGTGTAGGCGAGAAGGGATTTATCAACATTCTCTGGATTTTGTATATATTTTAAACTTTTCATACAACAGTTTGATACATGTCACTTTTGCAATCTACACCAGAATTTCAATCTAAAGATGACAGATTGAGGATGGTTGCCGTGGCTCACAGTTGTAATCCTAGCACTCTGGGAGGCTAAGGCAGGAGGATTGCTTGAGCTCATGAGTTTGAGACCAGCCTGAGCAAGAGCAATACCTTGTCTCTACTAAAAAAAAAAATTGAAAAACTAGCAGGATGTGGTGGGGGGTGCCTATAGTCCCAGCTATTTGGGATGCAGAGGCAAGTGGATCACTTGAACCCAGAAGTTTGAGGTTGCTGTGATCTATGATCCCACAAGCACTCTACCTAGGGTGACAAAATGAGATTCTCTCTTAAGAATAAAAGAGTTGATAATGGTAATCATCCATTTTAAAGGCCTGGGAGGGAATTTGAAAGCCCTTCATTTATTAAATGACAGACTTCCCAGCTTTGTGTCTTTCCCTGTGTTGGAGCACCATGCTCCCTTTCTCTAACCTGGAAACTTCTTTCCATCCCCCACGATGCAGTATGGCAGCCAGCCTCCCTGGGCTTCCTTCCCTCCTAGACTCTCTGGGCAGAGCTGGCCCTGGTGTTCCCCTTGTCCCCATGGGCAGTGTGACATAGCAACAGACACAGAACTCCAGCATTAGATCACTTACATGGAAAGCCTGATCCCACAGGGGACTGTGTCTCTGAGCATACATCAACACCTGTGTGCCTTATTGGCTCATTTGGTAATGGTGGTAAAGCTTGTTTCTACCCTACAAAGCTGTGATGAGATGGATAACATGAATGAAGTGCTTAGAGCAGTGCCTGGCACACTGTGAGCATGCGCAGAACATTAGCTGTGTCCACATAGCTCTAGGGTAGCCCTTAACATGGTATAAGCAAGCGTCAACAAATATCTTGTTGGATAACCACATAATCACAGGTTATTTTTAAGTAAGTTAGTGGTGGAACTCAGCAAAAAGAAAATTCGGGTAACTGCTTTTCAAATCAGGGTTCCCAATTTTTCCTACCTGTGCTTTGCTTCTAGCACAAAGAGTCCCTACTTTCCCATTCATCAAGCCTGCATAAGCTAATCCACAGTACCTCTGTAGGAGTCAGTCTATTTTTACTTTTTCTTTGAGGTAGGTGTTTCAGTGAAACTATGGAATACAGTAAGAATGATTTCCATTTTAATAGGTTTGGTTAATAGGACACTCTTCCTGTGTCTTCTCTTCTCCTAGAGTAGGAGCTGAGATTTTTTTTTTTTTTTTTGAGACGGAGCCTCAAGCTATCCCCCTGGGTAGAGTGCTGTGGCATCACAGCTCACAGCAACCTCCAACTCCTGGGCTCAGGCGAGTCTCCTGCCTCAGCCTCCCATAGGGGCCGGCCACAACGCCCAGCCATTTTTTGGTTGCAGCCGTCATTGTTGTTTGGTGGGCGGGGCTGGGGATTCGAACCGCCACCTTAGGTGTATGTGGCTGGCGCCCTAGCCGATTGAGCCACAGGCGCCGAGCCAGGAGCTGAGATTTAAAGTCAAGTTAAAATGTGCTTCTGACCTTATGAGAAATAAACCAGGGAGATGAGCACCAGTTTTCAAGTTGTCTAGTTCCTGTGAAATTTTAATGGGTAGGTTTGGTTTTAGAAGAACTGTCAGTCGAGGCAGCTTTTTTCCGATAGTATGACTAATAAAGGACAGTTATTAAAATTGAAGTTAAAATACCTAGAATTAAGATTTTGGCAGAACACACTGAGACATTCCATGGTTTTGGACATTTTAAGTATATGCCTGGATTAAACATTCACTTTTCAGTTAACAGATTTTAAAAGCAAGAGGTGGAAACAAATGACAAAAATAAAAGTTATATGACAAATGTACTTCAAATGCTTCTCCTCCAATGAATTTTCAAAGTAAAATTAGGTTAACAAAAAAAGGGATGAGTAGAAGATCAAGTCTAAAGGATTGGAAGCAGCTTTGAAAATCTTCAGGGAACTAGCATAGAAGTATTTTAGGCAATTTAAATTTCCTGGGAAGCTCTGCTATTTTTGAGGATATAATACATTGAGAGTATTTTTCACTGTCAGTACTAATCTTTCAAATCTGGCACAAGATTATAAGTGAAATATAAGTGAGCTGGTTTCACTCGGCTCATTTGTGACATGAGTCTGTATCTCTAGTCTCCCTCTGGCTTTGTAAGAACAAGCCTACCCACCCGTCCACCCGTCACTGGCTGAGTTGGAAACCACCAAGTCACTGGACTCTGTGTATCTCCTCCTGGCCTGAGACCTCATCCTGCAGGCATGGTCTAGCTGGCTGTGGAACGGGCTGCACTGAGGCTTATTCACCTTTTCTCCCCTTGTCCTGGCAGTCAGAGAACTCTAGGAAATATAGGGTCCTCTTTGCCCTGGTTGGCTGTATATTCAACCCAAAAATAATGAAAAAGAAAAATTGTTTCCATGGGTAAATTAAGTATCATCACTTAATTAATAATTATTAATAGTAAATTATTCTGTTGAAAGCGAGGCTTGCTTTATTAGGGACAAACTACTTCCCATATTTAATCCATAATCATTGTAGTTCCAATGTTTCTTTTCTTTATTTTTTATTTTTCTGAGACAATGTCTCATTCTGTCACCCTGGATAGAGTACCCTGGGGTCATCATAGCTGATAGCAACCTCAAACGTATTTTTTTTTTTTTTTTGAGACAGATTCTTTGTCACCCTCGGTAGAGTGCTATGGCATCATAGCTCACAGCAACCTCCAACTCTTGGTTCAAGCAATTCTCTTGCCTCAGCCTCCCAAGTAGGACTGTAGATGCCTGGCACAATGCCTTGCTATTTTTAGAGATGGAGTCTTGCTCTTGCTCAGGCTGGTCTTGAACCAGTGACCTCAGGGTAATCCACCCCCTTGACCTCCCAGGGTGCTATGGTTACAGGCATGAGCCACTGCCAGCCTCAACCTCAGACTCTTAAACTCAAGAGATCATCTTCGCTTAGCACCTGTAGCTCAGTGGCTAGGGCACCAGCTACATACACTGGAGCTGGCAGGTTCAAATCCAGCCTGGGCCTGCCAAACAACAGCAACAAAGATACCCGGGCATTGTGGTAGGCGCCTGTTGTTTCGGCTACTCGGGAGGCAGAGGCAAGAGAATCGCTTAAGCCCAAGAGTTAGAGGTTGCTGTGAGCCTGGAGGCCAAGGTACTCTACCCAGGGCAACAGTTTGAGTCTGTCTCAAAAAAGAAAAGAGGGTGGTGCCTGTGGCTCAAAAGAGTAGGGCGCCGGCCCCATATGCTGGAGGTGGCAGGTTCAAATCCAGCCCCAGCCCCCCCAAAAAATGATTCTTTTGCTTCACCCACCGGAGTACCTGGGACCACACTTGCCTGCCACAATGCCTAGCTATTTTGTTGTTGTGTAGCAGGTTTAGGCCAGGTTCGAACCTGCCATCCGTGGTGCACAGGGCCAGTGCTCTAACCATTGAGCTATGGGCACCCAGCCTGCCTGGCTATTTGTTTTTTGAGACAGAGTCTCACTATGTTGCCCTCAGTAGAGTGCTATGGCATCACAGCTCACAGCGACCTCAGAGACTCACCTCAGCCTCCCAAATAACTGGCACTACAGGCGCCTGCCACAATGCCTGGCTATTATTTTTTTGTTGTAGTTGTCATTTGTAGTTTGGCTGGCCCAGGCAAACCTGCCAGCCCTGTTGAGCCACTGAGCTACAGGCGCCAAGCCCTGCATGGCTATTTTTAAGACAGGAGGTCTCCATCTTGCTCAGGCTGATTGCGAACTCCTGAGCTCACGCAGTCCAGCCACCCCAGCCTTTCAGAGTGCTAGGATTACAGGCATGAGCCATGGAACAGGCTTGTAGTTCCAAGTCTTTTTTTTTTTTTTCTTTTTCTTTTGAGACATAGTCTCACTATGTCACCCTCGGTAGAGTGCCATGGCTTCACAGCTCTCAGCAACTTCGAACTCTTGGGTTTAAGCCATTCTCTTGCCTCAGCCTCCCATGTAGCTGTACTACAGGTGCCCACCACAATGCCCAGCTATTTTTTGTTGCCGTTGTCATTGTTGGTTAGCCGGCCTGGACCGGGTTTGAACCTGCCAGCCTCGGTGCATGTGGCTGGCGCCATAACCACTGTGCTACGGGTGCCAAGCCAGTTCCAAGTCTTAAGTACCTCCCACCACTGACCAATTGGTTTCAGTTTAGTTCCCTTCTATCCACTGATCTTATGTGGCCTGATCTGTTTGTCCAATGAATTTGAATTTTATCATAATGGCTATTTACCAATCAACTTTCAGAAATGTTATAATTGTTCATGAAAATCCTAGGCATAGGCTTTGCAAGGCAGCTCATGCCTGTTATCCCAGCACTCTAGGAGGGCAAGGCGGGTGGATTACTTGAGCTCAAGAGTTTGAGACCAGCCAGAGTAAGAGCAAGACCAAAATCTACTCAAAATAGGAAAACTAGCCAGGCGTTGTGGCGGGCGCCTACAGTCCCAGCTACTTAGGAGGCTGAGGCAGGGGGATCACTTGAGCCCAAGAGTTTGAGTTTGCTGTGAGCTGTGACTCCAGGGCACTCTACCCCAGGGCAACAGAGCAAGACTCTGTCTCAGAAAAAAAAAAGAGATCAATCCATTCCCAAAGCCTACTTCCTCCCAATACCTCAAGTGAAACAAAGGTTCTAATTTTAGATTAAAAAGAAACATGCTTCAGAGAGGATTTGAAGATCTAAAGAAAATTCTCTCTTAATAAGTATCTTTTGGAGAAAAACAATGGAACTGGGGGGGAGGGGGAAGAAGGGGGGGGGTTGGCATTCTCTCACTTAACAGGCACAATGTAGGGATATGTGGCACACAACTACAACTTGAACTCTACCTAACAAACTCAAATACCTGTCTGTACCCTCAAATTATCTGAAATTTTTTTTAACGCACATATTTTCTAAAAAAAGAAAAATATAATTCTTTTTTTTTTTTTTGAAAAATATAATTCTTCAATGTTAGAATATATAATTATATTCTCAAATAACTTAGGTTCCTAAAATCATATTGTGTGTTTTTTGGGTTTTTTTTTTTTTTGAGGCAGAGTATCACTTTATTGCCCTCAGTAGAGTGCTGTGGTGTCACAGTTCACAGCAACCTCCAGTAGCTAGGCACCCACCACAACACCTGGCTATTTTTTTTTGTTGTTGTTGCAGTTTGGCAGGGGATGGGTTTGAATGCGCCACCCTCAGTATATGAGGCTGGCACCCTACTCACTGAGCCACAGGTACCGCCCCATATTGTGTGTTTGTTTTTTTTTAAAGTATCTTTTAAAAAGTTTCCCCAAATGCAACTAATGCAATGTTTGTTTGTTTTTGTTTTTTTAAGAGAAAGCCTCAAACTGTCACCCTGAGTAGAGTGCTGTGGCATCACAGATCACGGCAATCTCCAATTCCTGGGCTTAAGCGATTCTCTTGCCTCAGCCTCTCACATAGCTGGGACTACAGGAGCCTGCCACAATGCCCAGCTATTTTTTGGTTGTAGTTATAATTGTTGTTTGGCAGGCCCAGCTGGATTCGAACCCACCAGCTCTGGTGCATGTGACTAGTGCCTTAGCTGCTTGAGCTCCAGGTACTGAGCTGGTGTTTTTTAAGAATAGCTAAATATTACAGATATAGACGAGTCAGATGTCTAATGCTAAAGTAAGCTTATATGATGAACAAAAGGTAATTGGTAAAGTGTTTATGTTACTCTTCAGATTATTAAACTTTTTAAAACCACATGAAAGATCCTCTTTTTAAAATTTTCTGTTGAGTTTCATCACCTTTTCTCTAAAAGCTATGAGCCCTTTTTGCAAATGGCTACTAATGTCATATACCAGGAGGGGGCGCAAAAACATTGTTTTTAAACATTTAACATAACTATTTTTAATCAAAGCCTTAAAAGGACTTTTGAGTAATTTTTTCATTGCCCCTCTGCAAAAGTGATCAAGGTCACTGGAAAAGAGGAGAAATAGTTCAATTAGAAGATACAAACTGGCTCGGCGCCTGTGGCTCAATCAGCTAAGGCGCCAGCCACGTACACCTAAGGTGGTGGGTTCGAATCCCAAGCCAAACAACAATGATGGCTGCAAACAAAAAATGGCCGGGCGTTGTGGCGGGCGCCTGTGGTCCCAGCTACTTGGGAGGCAGACGCAGGAGACTCGCTTGAGCCCAGGAGTTGGAGGTTGCTATGAGCTGTGATGCCAGGGCACTCTACCCAGGGGGATAGCTTGAGGCTCCGTCTCAAAAAAAAAAGAAGATACAAACTAACAAATGAGTTATTATGACCTAAGTTCGAAAAATTTTGCAAAGAAATCATCTTTTGTGTAAAAACCGGAGTGACAACTATGTTTAGTATTAGTGATTGTCTCATGGACACTTCATGCTAGAGCTCTGACACCCAATAAATATGATGGGAAATCATGTATGGAAATCCTCTGTGCTGAAATAAATGGCAAGACTCGATTGCACATAGCCAGCTATACATTTTATAGTCTAGCATATATAATTTTAAAACCTTGATTATAAGAGTGTGAAGAGTGATTACAATTTGGGCACAAACTACTTAGTCATCCACTTGTGGTATGGCAAGTGTACAGAGTGAGGAATGGCCAGATAACATTCTCAAAGATTGGGATGCCATATACATGGGTCATTACAAAAGTTCAGAGATAACGCAAAAATCAGGAAACCTAAAATCTGCAGGCATGGAAATATACGAAACCCTCCCAGCAACACTGATAAGCTGAGCAAATTAAAATTTGCACAGATGGATCAGAAAGGACACTGCTGTGTTTCTTGAAAGTGAAATAATGAACCATACACCATCTGTCTCAAAACTTTTGTAGTGACCCACATATACCTGAGTAGGCTGAATTCCTGGAGGCCCTGCTCTTTTACTGGCAGGGACAACCAACCCCCTAAGTAAATCTGGTTCTGAAAAAGTGAATGCTCTGTTTCTTGGATTGTTTATTTCCACGCATTTCCCTTTGGCCATACCTGGAAGCTAAAGAATGTGCCCTGAGTTTAGCCTGGCCTGTGGCATTTTGTTTTGCAAATTTTAGTAGTATGGAAAGAAACCATCAGCAAATGGAAAAAAAAAAAATCCTGTGGCTATGAGTATATTAAGATCCATAGCAAACACGGGGGCCCAGTCCAGCCAGTCTCCAGTTGGGTGGGCTAGGGCCTCCATTGCTGCAAAGTTTTCTCCACAGGGTGATTCCACTGCACCAAACACAAGGTGGGATGGTTTGGATCTAGACCTTAAGCCAGCTGCAGCAATGGGAGCTGAATATGTGGCGAGTGCCAGTTTCCAAAGCAGGTTCTCCAGAGGGTGTCTCTCCCTACAGAGAGAGACTTGTGCTGTTATCAAGATGAGGAAGGAGATTCATTAAACGTCATCCTTAACCCTCAACAGGTGGGTGACAAAGGCACTAAGATGAATCTCAGAGATTGGGGTGAATGACTGACAACTCACATTATCGACTGTCATTCCAAGAGGCCCCAGCTATGGGAGGTCTGGAGGGCCAGTGCTTTCAATCTGGATGGACCAGATCCAGATGAGGCCAACTCCAGGAAGGCTGGTTTGGCATTAGTGGCCCTAGCAGCTGGCTGGCAGAAGAGCTTGAATTGGTAATGCATGTGGGAAGGAGGGTCTTATGGTTTTGCAGGCCCCCCAGGCAACAGCCATATAATCTAGTCCAGTGGTTCTCAACCTTCCTAACGCTGCAACCCTTCAAAACAGTTCCTGTGGGTTGCAACCCACAGGTTGAGAACCCCTGGTCTAGTCTTTTGCTTAATCTAACTTCAATCAGCTGGTCTTTCCTTTTCAGGCCAGGAAAGTGTTAAAATTTAAGGAGTCACAAATGCTTTCCATTCAAATACTCTCTTTTCTCAGATGTGATGCTTCTAAGTACTCTCCAGAAGCCCAGAGAAGAGCTACGGGGTCAAGGAAGGGTGAATTAAGACCTTTTATTCTCTCATTTGTACATAGCCTCAGTGTGGTCTACTGAGGGCAAGTGGGAGTGGGCCAGAGTGGATGGGCACAGCTGGATCACCAGGCATTCCAGACACAGGAGAAATGGAAAGGGGATATGAGCCCTTGATGGAATTGAGGCCCAGGTGGATTCCCACTCAGCAGAGTCCCCCTGAACAACATAAAAATGAACCTCAGTCTTGAGATAAAAAGGCCTTGCACACTGCCCAGTTGGCCTCACAGCAGGGACATGTTATCATGCCAAATACTCAGACAAGGAAACTGCAGAGGAATAAGGAGTAGCCTTGAATGTGGATTTAGGTCTTTAAACTCCAGGTCTAGTTAATGCCTTTCTCACTAATTTGTGCAGATGCAGGTTTGGTTGGTGAGGGAGAGGTTACAACATTGAGCACAGATCTAACTAAAGAAGTCTAAGGATTACTGGTCAGAGGTAAAGCCTGGGGACTCTCAGGTTCCCTGTGCCTCTGTGTCCTCTTCCATAAAATAGCACCTGCCCAGCAGGGGTTTCTGAAGACTGACTTTAGGCCCTAAAGTGCCTAGCGTGATACCTGGCACACAGTAAGTGCCAGATGCATGGTCCCTATGCTGCTGACCGTGTTGTGTTGCTCCAAAACCATTAAGCAGAGTGGGTTTAGTCAACACTTTATCTGTCAGATTAGTGCTTTTTTGCTTAGCTGCTGAAGGTGCTAAGGAAATTTCACCCCAAAATATGATTCCTTGGTATAAAGAATATTTTGAATTAAAGACCATTCATGGTCAGAAAGCACTGGAAGAGGCCTTTCCTCTACCTAAAACCTGAGTAACCAGATTGGGACTCCAAAGGGGCTGCTGACTTCCTTCTTACATGCTAATAGGCCTGGCCGCAAAGTCATTTGAAGCACAATACCTGTCTCTCAGGTTAATCTACAAACTGATCTGTTTTCACCCATCCACACATCCCCCCCATTGGAAAAACATAGCTGATTATTTAGTTAGCCTATTACTAGTTACTAGGGGTCCCTTCACAAAATACTACTGACTGGGTGGCTTAAACAACAGAAATTTCATTTCTGATGGTGGGGAATCTAAGAATCTAAGATCAAAATGGCAGCGATTTTCTTGGGGGGGCCCTCTCCTTGACTTACAGCTGGTGCTTTCTGCCCATGTTCTCACACGGTCCTTCCTCTGCTGACACATTGCTGGTACCTGTGTATCCAAATTTCTTCCTCTTGTAAGGGTACCAGTCACATTGGGTTAGAGCCCAGCCTGACAGTCTCTCGTTTAATTTAGTCACCTTTTTAAAGGCCCTATCTCTAAGACTGTTCTGAGCCACTGGGGGTTAAGACTTCAATATATGACTCTAGGGTGACAGGGAAACAAGTTAGCCAGTGCATTCGGCTTCCTTGAGCAAAACAAACAAACAAAAATTCTTTTAATGTGCTAGCATTAAGCAAATAATGACAGAAGTTGAGTGACTGCGAATGGTCTGGCCACTAGTGGGTATCAGAGCTCAGGCTGATGAGTGCACATGGGTAGCACAGTAGTCTCAGAGTTTCAAATCATAATTTTAAAATTTCCCTGGCTTCTCTCTTCTGCTCTTTTTCTCAGCTGGCTAAGAGAAGACACAAAGTGGAACAGAAGCAGTGGCGGGTGGGGAGTATCCACCCTGTTCCAACCCAAGATCAGCCATGAAGTTCTCCAGGAAACAACAAAAAAAATACTTTTATCCATTACAACCATTTTAGCAATGTTTCCATCACCACCCATTTAAAAATAATTTTTCCATTAAGACTTGTTGATGGCTCAGCACCTGTGGCTCAATCGGCTAAGGCGCCAGCCATGTACACCTAGGGTGGGGGGTTCGAATCCCCAGCCCGGGCCGCCAAACAACAATGATGGCTGCAACCAAAGAATGGCCGGGTGTTGTGGCGGGCGCCTGTGGTCCCAGCTACTTGGGAGGCGGAGGCAGGAGACTCGCTTGAGCCCAGGAGTTGGAAGTTGCTATGAGCTGTGATGCCATGGCACTCTACCCAGGGGGATAGCTTGAGGCTCCATCTCAAAAA
>CAUYQV010011407.1:0-12251 GCA_963574575.1 Galagoides demidoff
ATGGCATCACAGCTCATAGCAACCTCCAACTCCTGGGCTCAAGCGAGTCTCCTGCCTCCACCTCCCAAGTAGCTGGGACCACAGGCACCCGCCACAACGCCCGGCCATTTTTTGGTTGCAGCCATCATTGTTTGGCGGGCCCAGGCTGGGGATTTGAACCCTCCACCTTAGGTGTACGTGGCTAGCGCCTTAGCCGATTGAGCCACAGGCGCCGAGCCGCCACAACCCTTGAATACAGTTTCTGTGGGTCACAACCCATAAGTTGAGAACTGCTTGGTCTACCAGTTGACGGACATTTGGGTTGCTACTGCTTTTTGGATGCTCCTAAGTAATTCTGCTGTCAACAGTAAAGTGTAAGTTTCTGTGCAGAAACATGTTTCACTTCTCTTGGGCATATACCCAGGAATGGAATTGCTAGGTGTGTCTAACCTTTTGTTTAACTTTGGAAAAACTGTCAGACTTTATCCACAGTGGTTGTGCTTTATCTATTCCCACCAGCAACAGCAGGGGGTTCCAGATCCTCTGCATTGCCAACACTTGCTTTCATTAGCCCATTCTGTTTGAGCAGCACTCTGATAGGTGCGGTGGTATCTTACTGTGGTGGCACGTTGCATTTATCTGGCACCCTGTATCTTTTGCACCTTTATTAATTTCTGCAGGTCTGTTTTTCATGTCTGCCTTGTGCCAAATTCTAAGCAAAAGTTATTTAAATGCAGCATCCCTAAGGACACAACCAGGCTGAGGTCCCACAGGGGTGCTACACTTCTATTCTCTGAACATTAGTATAGGCAGGTGGTTGGGCTGTGGTTTGTAGGACAGAGTTAGCCTTTCACAAACTGCTTTGGAGGGAGCCTAACCCTTGTATGGGCAGCACATGGCTGGTGTGCAGTCCTAGAATAGGACAAGGGGATGAGACTGTGTACATCCTGTGCCATAGATGGTGATAACATGTGCCATAAGTTATGTTCAGTGTGGATTGGACCCCTGCCTGCCTGGCAGTGAGGGTTGGTGTGCTTTGGAAGCATGGAGCAGTTTCTGGGATATCAGAGTCCATGTGGTGTTAGCATCCAGGGGGCATTTCTCCATAAATCTGCCCCAGCCAGCAGTGTCCTTGATGTGTTCTGGCAAAAGAGGGGGTTCCTAGTAGATAAAGGTGGGGCCCCAGTTCCTCCCTCTCCACCATCTCCATCTTTCATCTCCACCATGCATGTGGAATGTGTACAGCTGCATAGTTCAAGCTGGAGAGTGGACCCAAGTGACAGGGCTGCTATAGCGCAGGTGCCAAGAGGCCAGTCACCTCTTGAGTCTCAGGTTGCCCGTCCTCACTTCTTCTACCTCCTGTCATGCCCAGCTGATGGGCACTGGAGATCCCTCCCCAGCCAGAGGTTGGGACCCTGTGTACAGGCTCAAGCCCAAGTCCTAGAAAGGTACCAAGCAGCTCCAAAGGGTTCACTCTGATCCAACTCACAGGATGGGTGCTGTCTGTGGTTCCATCCCCATCTGTAACATGCGGTTAATACTCCCCATGTGTGCAGAGTTGCTTCACCAACCCTGGGTTTGTAGTGGGTGGACAGGTAGCCACTACAAAGGTGCCACTTAACTCTCTTGGGAGAGCTGTGGATAGGCCAGGGTGGGAGAGCCTCTCTTCTCAGTAGATGGGGCTGGAGCCCAGAGCTTAGTGGCAGAGACAAGATCCCAGCGAAGGTGAGGCAGGGCATCATGTCAGTGAGAGATAGTAGTCCTGGACTTCAGTGGGGGATCTAGGATAGTTGGTGCAGAGGTGGGATTTGGAGGTCATAGTGACCAACTGTGGGTAGCATCTGGGACACTAAAGGTGCATGCTTGGGGCTTAAGGTGTGAGCGAAGGTCCAGGTTCTTTCTACAATGCTGCCAGAAGGCTGATTTTAGAACAGCTGAAGCATCAGTATTTATTTTGACTGACTGACTGACTTCCTTCCTCCCTTCCCCTCCCCCCGCCCCCCCCCCCCATTGCCATTCTGGTCTCAAACTCCTGGCCTCAAGTGATCCTTCCATCTCAGCCTCCCAAATACAAGAGTGAGCCACTGTGCCTAGCCTGAAAATATTCTCTTTATATCTTGTTCCTTAATAACTGGAAAGTGAGTCTTTGGATTTCCAGGTATCTTTATTAACGTTTTCCCATTATTTCTATAGGATTCTGTTTCACTGAGACCATCAATCCGATTTCAAGGAAGCCAAGGGGTGAGTCTTTTTGTCTTAATCGTATTTGGACTCATGGAACTGGTACAGTCTCAGGCCTGTCCTTGCTTGGTTATTGGCACTGGCGCTGGGGACAGTGTTTCGTGAAGCCCCATCTACCTCTGTGTAAGGCTGGGCTCTGGGGTCTGCTCAGTTGGTCCTATGGCTGGAGGAGCACCAAGCTGGGTCACTAGAGCCCACAGCAGGCCACCTGCATGCAGAGGGCGACTCCCCTCTGCAAGTGGCTGTCTCAGGGTGCTCCGTCCTACACACTTGGCTCCCAGGCTTCAGGTTCCTAATCTGTTAGTGGGTGCCAGAAATATGGATGTTTGTCAGGATGTGAGTTGCAGGAGAGGAGTTCATAGAAGCTCTGCACTATCTAAATGACCATCTTATAGAAAAAGCAGAGAATAAAAGACACAAGTTGTCTTTGCCCTTCCAGTCTTAAGATCTCCCATTTCCCCCCAGCTCCCCCCTAAAACATGCCTTGGAGCAATTTGATTTTTTTCTTCTAGTCTTTATAAGTCATTAAAAGACATATTTATCTATGTGTTTGTTTTTAGAGACAGGGTCTCACTTTTTTGCCTAGGCTAGGATGCAGTGACCAATCATAAGTCATGGTAGCCTTGAACTCCTGGGTTTAAGTGATCTAACCCCTTTAGCCTCCCAAGTGTTTAGGACTACAGATGCCCACCACTATCACCTCTAATTTTATTTTATTTTATTTTATTTTTGAGACAGAGCCTCAAGTTGTTGCCCTGGGTAGAGTGCTGTTGCATCACAGCTCACAGCAACCTCCAACTCCTGGGCTTAAGCGATTCTCTTGCCTCAGCCGCCCAAGTAGCTGGGACTATAAGCACCTGCCACAATGCCTGGCTATTTTGGGGTTGTAGTTGTCATTGTTGTTTGGCAGGCCTGGGCTGGATTCGAACCTGCCAGCTCTGGTGTATGTGGCTGGCACCTTAGACTCTTGACTGATAGGCGCCGAGCCACCTCTAATTTTAAAATTAATTTTTTTTGTAGAGACACATCTTGCTGTGTTGCTCTGTCTGGTCTCAAACTTCTGGCCTCAAAATTGCCTTCTCAAAGTGTTGGGATTTACAGGCATGAGCCATCACTGCCTCACTGGTTTTTTGTTTTGTTTTTTTTCCATTTTAAGAGTTTCCATGGTGTATCAAAGACAGTTTCTACCTGACATCATGAGGGTTCCTCAGAGGTAGCGGGGCATGGGGGCAGGGTATGGATATGATGATCTGTGGGCTTCCAGGTGTTGCTCAAGGTACTGCAGAGACAGAACCTGTAGGAGACTTATATTTGTGTGTACAGATGTGAAGAGATCCATTGTGAATAACAGGCTCAGGCAGTTATGGGCTGGCATGTCCTTAGGGCTGGCCAGAGACTCCCAGGCAGCAGTCCCCATGCAGTTTCTTCCTCCTCATGAAATCTTAGTTTTCCTCCTAAGACCCTCAGCTGATTGAACAAGCCCACCTAGACCATCGAGGGTTACTTTTACCTATAGTCAGCTGGTTGTAGATCTTGACCACATCCACAGAATACCTCTAGAGCAAACCTAGATTGGGTGTCATGGAATACTGATTCCCCAGGGGCTGCGGCCTGGCCCGTTGACTTGACCCCTGTAGTTCAATCAGCCCCTCCTGGTTCTTTCTTTGAGACAGAGTCTCACTTTGTTGCCCTTGGTAGAGTGTTGTGTTGTCATAGCTCACAGCAAGCACCAACTCTTGGGTTCAAGTGATTGTCTTGGAACAACCTCCCAAGTAGCTGGGATTACAGGCGCCCATGACGCCTGGCTATTTTTAGAGATGCTCAGGCTGGTCTCGAACCTGTGAACTCAGGAAATCCGCCCACCTCAGCCTCCCAGAGTGCTAGGATTACAGGCATGAGCCACTGCCCTGGCACCCCTTCTGTTTCTTGTGGTCACCCTTTGCTGTCCCCTTTTTACCATCACTGGGGATGGGCTTGGCTGCCAGAGCAGTCCTACAGCGCCCTCTGGTGCCCCACAGTAGTCACTATGCCTTCTGCAGCCACCTGGCCCTAGATTTAAGCAGCCCCCCACTTAAGCAGCAGGAAAGCTCCCCTATTCCTCCGCCCTATATCGGTATGTATGCCTGTCTGCTGTTGCTTAGTTGTGGCAAAAGTGCACAATGGTGTAACCCTTGCATGCCACATGCTGTGACATGGAGCCTGGGTGTGTCATGCAGCCTGTCCACACCCATATTCCCTACATGTACAGCATTTGGCCTATGTCAATGATGAGAAGGCACCAAATGAGGGAGTGCTGAGGCAGCTGCAGGACCTCCACTGGCCTCCTGGGGCCCTGGATATACCCTGAGCTGGAGACAGGAACCCCCTGTTAAGTGATGTGAGGTGAAGCAGTTGCTGTATTTATTTTAATATTTTTTTAAAGACAGAGTCTCACTATGTCACCCCCAGTAGAGTGCTATGGTGCCATAGCTTACAGCAGCCTCCAGCTTTTGGGCTTAAGCAATTCTGTTGCCTTAGCCTCTCAAGTAGCTGGGACTACAGGTGCCCGTCATAACATCCAGCTATTTTTTGGTTGTAGTTGTCATTGTTGTTTGACAGGCCCGGGCTGGATTTGAACCTACCAGCTCTGGTGTGTGTGGCTGACACCCTAGCCGCTTGAGTTACAGGCACCAAGCCCAGCTGCTGTATTTAATTAGTGGGGTGTTTGCTCTGGGGCTTTCAGTCCTGGGCCATGCTTCTGGCAGGCTGTGACCAGGCCCTTAGAGGCCCTTAGATGGCCTGAGATATCCCATGATCTTCCACAGATTATTCCCTGGAGATATGTTGTTCACAGATCTCATTAGCTGACATTTTCGCCCCTCCTGATTTCTGTCCTGGGTCTCAGGACTGGAGGACAGTCTGCTAGTATAGCATGTTCAGGGTCCTGTGTAGATGAAGGGACCCATCCCCATGACCAACAATAGACCTGATCTGCAGGCGGCCTGTAGGTTCCTTAGATTGGAGACCATGGCTAGACCTTCCTCTGTCTGCTGGCTTCCTTGTCTCCTAGGTTAAACTCAGTGTCAGAAGAACTAGTGTCCTATCTGTGGCGCAGAACAAGCTAGCCCCTCCTGTGTGTGTACCCTTGCATGTGAAACACTGTGGCCAGTGTAGGGTCTCAGCATCACACACTCCTGGGGTAGGGCCACCTCCCTCCCTGCCCAAGAGTCTGGCCCCTGGAGATTGTAGCATGTGCAGTCCAGGCCCCGGTCCCAACCCCTTGTGGGCAGATTCTTTAGAGTGACTTTATGGCAATTGCCACATTCCTCAGGAGAGCCAGGCCTACCTGTAGCCCAGCCTCAGAGCAGTGTGTTAGTCCTTTTTTTTTTTGAGACAGCCTCAAGCTGTCATCCTGGGTAAAGTGCTGTGGCATCACAGCTCCCAGCAACCTCCATCTCCTGGGCTCAAGCAATTCTCCTGCCTCCGCCTCCCAAGTTGCTGGGACTACAGGTGCCTGACACAATACCCAGCTATTTCTTGGTTGCAGCCGTCATTGTTGTTTGGTGGGCCCAGGCTGGATTCGAACCTGCCAGCTCAAGTGTATGTGGCTGGCACCTTAACTGCTTGAGTCACAGGCGCTGAGCCTAGTGTGCTAGTCTTTATTTCATTTGTCCTGTCAGCAATACTGAGCCAGGCTCACCTGCAGCCCCCTCAGCTGTCTGGGAGTTACTGCTGAGTTTTAACCCAAAGAGGCAGGCAGTCTCTAAAAAGGAAAAGAAACCCCCACATGGCTGGCCCTACCCCTGAAACTCTTCAGCAAAGTACCAGTTACTAAAAAAGGAAAAGTAGGGGTTGGTATTGGGGGCTTCTCCAGGTGTCAGGACTTTCATGCCCCACAGAGGAACCTGAGTGGCAGTTTATAGAATAAGATTTGGTAGGGCTTGTTAAGCCTTTGACTAGTGTCTGTGAGTGTAGGAACTGATTTTGTGGAATTAATTAGTGATGTGCACAAAGATTGAGCCACAACAGGTGTATGTTTGCTGTGAATTTGGAAACAGTCTAAAACATGGGCCTGGTGGCTCATGCCTGTAATCCTAGCACTCTGGGAGGCCGAAGCAGGTGGATTGCCCTGAGCTCAGGAGTTCGGGACCAAGCTGAGCTAGATCAAGACCTTGTCTCTTTTAAAAAAAAAAAAAAAAAAAGCCAGGTGTTGTGGCAAGTGCCTGTAGTCCCAGCTACTTGGGAGGTTGAGGCAAGAGAAACATTTAAGCCCAAGAGTGTGAGGTTGCTGTGAGTTGTGATGCCGTGACACTTTACTGAGGGTGACAAAGTGAGACTCTGTCTCCAAAAAATAATGAATAAATAAAGCACTTTTAAATTGGGGGGTTTTCAGAATCTGGAACCATATGTGTTGGGGACCCTACATGACCAAGGCATGTGGCTCTTTTGAACAGCCATAGCCTGGTGAGTGGTTCTCAGAAGAGAAGTAGGTGGTTAGAAAGTGCCCTGGGTTTGGGGCTGAGGAAGAGAGGCCTCTAGTTGAGTAGAAGGGGATGCTTCCCTCCTATGTGTTGTATTCAGCCACTCACTTTATGAAGAAGAATATACGGCTTGGTGCCTGTTGCTCAGCGGCTAGAGCACCAGCCACATACAGCGGAGCTGGCAAGTTCGAACCCAGCCTGGGCTTGCCGAACAACAATGATAGCTGCAACAAAAAAAATAGCCAGGCGTTGTGGCAGGTGCTTGTGGTACCAGGTGTTTGGGAGGCTGAGGCAAGAGAATTGCTTGAGCCCAGGAGTTTGAGATTGCTGTGAGCTGTGATGCCACAGCACTCTACCAAGGGGAACAAAGTGAGACTTTGTCTCAAAAAAAAAAAAAAAAACAAAAAACCAAAAACACACACACACTGAGAATTCACTGAAAAATAAAAATAATGAAAACCTCTCTGGCCAGAGAAGAGCCCTCATCATTTGGTATTTTGGGTTCCTGTTGTGTTGTATGGACAACACCTGGGGTCACCCACTGCCTGTTTCTATGTTTTTAACTGTGCAGAATAATGAGGGCTTTTTCCTTGATCATTTTGCAGGCTTTCTACTTAACTTGTCTCTTTAAAACTCTTCAACTTCTTTCTCTGCAAACTGCAAAAGAGGTCTGGGAGGTCTCTAGTTGGGCAATAGGGTCCAATTTGGGACATTATAAGGGGAAGAGGTGAGAGGGCTCTGGCAGGCACCCTACCTGCTGTGAGAACCACTAGGTCTATATATCCTATACCTCTTCAGGCTCTGTCCATATGTCTGTCTGTGAACTCAGATACTTGCTTAGATTTATGGCCACTCCTCACCATACACCAATAACCTAGAGCCTCAGCACACATCAAATGCATCCAAACCTGCCATGCTCAGGCCATCTGAGTGCCACATGATATCCCAAGAGACTGCATCATCACTGGGACCCTTATGTAGCTCCAAAAGGGGCAGCAGAGACCCTGTCCAGAAGGCACAGATGCACAACAGCCAAGCAGGGGCTGCATTTTGTTTGAGCTCTTGGCTACTAGGGAGAGAATGCCTGCCTCCTGAGCTGCCACTGTTGTGTGGTTCCTAGGACTGGTAAACATTAACCAGCAAAACAGCCCATTCCAGAGGTTTCCACAGTGCAGGCAATGCCTCTGTGCCAGGGAGGGCAGAGGCCATGAGAACCTGCCAGACCTGGCTCCAGGAAAACCTTTTCCTGACAGTCTCCTTCAGGTGCCTGTTCCACCTCCCACCCACCCCCAATCTGGAAGGACACTGACCACATGTGTCTCCCCTTGTCACCAGTAGCATGATGCCCTCCTGAGCATCAACATTAAAGCCTGTGTCACCCATTATTGTGCAGCTCCCCTGCTCTCAGCCCTGCGCCTCTGTAGTTGCACACACCTGGTCCTGGCTGTACACTCCCCCTTCAAGGAGAGTGTTTGGAGCAGACATACAGACCTGTGTGAAGAAGATCCAAGGGTGAGAGGGGGCACAGTGATGCTTCTTTGGTGCCTTACCCCAGAGAAGCATGGTCACTGGTGCTGGGCAGGCTCACAAGGGACCTTCACGGTGCTGACTGTGTGTATGACGTCCCTGTCTGCTATAGAGGGTGGGCCCTGCTGCATCAGTCTCCTTGAGTCTTGTGTCTCCAGGGCCAAGTCTCATTGCCAGCTCTCTGCCCAGTGGTATCTCTCTGGAGCCAGGGCAAACCCTGCTTGACCACCCACCAGGTGAGGTATGTGTTTGCCAGGGACAGGACTGCATTGTGAGGGGTCTAGCCAGTGCTGGCTGGGAGTCATGTGCGACTTGGGATTCAGGCCAGGAGTGCTTCAGTCTCAGTCAGACCCAGGACCATGTGTGCAGCAGGCGTTAGAGAGGGTGATTGTGGAGGGAGAACCGCCCCCCACACCAGGGTTTAGTTCAGTTGGAGACTCTCTTAGACTTGCAGTCCCTGGGCTTCCCTTGGCTGCTGCATTCTGGGTCACCACATCAAATGTGCACCTGGCCCCTTTAGAGCCTCAGGGTGTCCAGCAGAGGTTGTGGGGGTGTGTGTTTGTGTGCATGTGTTTCTGAGCCCCAGAGTTGAGTCATCAGATGCAATTAGGGTGTGATTTTTTTCAGATGCTGAGTGTAAGTTGCTCCATCCTTCTCTGACCCTAATAAAACCACATGGTTGTGTTCAGATTAGGACTGGTGTGGTGGGGACCAAGATGGACCTTGCCCTTGTCCTCTACCATCATATGTCCAGGGAACCCTGAACCTACCCCACCCCACCCCAGCTTGTGATTCTGCAGCAGCAGGTCAGGGACAAAGTCTACTGCCCTGTAGGGACATGCCTGAGGCTGAGAAGGGGGTGCTGGGCAGTTCCTAGGAGATGGGATGGGAGCAAGGAGCTTCCTTCTGGGAGGGAACAACCTTCCTCCTGGAGCAAGGTTCAGCCTGGGAAAGTGGAGACAGGAGGATCATCAGCCCAGATGGCTGCTACTGCAGAGACTGCCTGGATGCCCCAGGGTAGCCATGCCCCGAAACAGGGACGGTCATTGGACTCTTTGGGTCTAGCACCGTTGACTCCAGGCCAGATGCATAGCTTTCCTTATGAGTCCCAATGCTGTCCTGAGGACCAAGTCCCAGCTATAGCTACACAGCAGGCTCCAGGGGAGCGGTGTTTCTCTGTGTGCCTGGGTGACAGGAGCTGTGTTCTCAGTCTCATACACGGGCACAGATAGGTGAAGCCTCCCATGGGTGCATGTGGCAGCTTGACAGGGCAAGGGGTACAGGGTTCACCCTTGGATCCTCCCTTTCTGTCTTATGTTGATGAAGTATTTAGGTGTCCACAGGTCATGGAGGAAGAGATGGGGCTTAGGGCTGCTGAGAGGGTGTGGCAGCTCAGGGATGAGGCCCAACATTTTCTTATGCGTCCCAGTCCTCATAGACCACTCTTGCCCCCTTTGCATGTCTGCCTCTCTGTGAAGACCTTGTGTGCTCAAGCCCAGGGACTGTTTCAGGAAGGGTCACTCCTGGTGACAGAGCCTAGAAAGCAATATCCTCTGTTGTGATGCTCCCTTGCCCTAAGCCCTGCATCTTGGCTGGGATAGCACAGTGTCCATCTTCCTGCCCCAGGCTGCCCATCCTCCTGGGCAGGGCTTCAGGGATGCTGTTCAAAGTCAGGTTTATGTAAACCGTGACACATATTCTTTGTCATATGTTAACCCATGATGTGGGCAACACTATTATCTGTGCAACCCATAGGGCCCAAGCCTGCCTTGTTAATGGCCACAGGATGGTAAATGGACACACTGGAGTCCACGTTCAGTGTAGGGGAATGCTAAGAAAGTGTCACCAAACAGAGGTGCCAGAGTTGTGGGGCAGCTGCTAATACCCCTCTTGTCAAATCTTACCTTAGAGCAGCGGTTCTCAACCTGTGGGTTGTGATACCTTTGTAAGAATGAAAACACATTGCAGCATTAGGAAGGTTGACTAGTCATTAGGAAGACTGCCTTAGAGGGTGTCTTGGGCCAAATCTGGGTGGGAAAATGCATAATAGTTTAGACAAGCACTTCCCCAGGGTCACACAGTCATGGTGGGGTCCCTGTCTCCAGGCAGATGCTGAGAGCTGTGTCTTCAGACTGTTAGAAAAACAGACACAGCCTCACTCATCCTACCCCCACCCCACATAGGTGCTGTGGGCAGGTGGTGGGGACATTGGCCTCCAGTACCATCACTATCAGGAAAGCATAGTTGTGTTTTAGAGAAAATTGCTGGCACATTGGTGTTGTAAGGGTGTGTGTAGGAGAGACGGACCCAGGTGGAGACCCTGGCCTGTCTTGTGGTCTCCTCCACGCCAAGGACTCCTGGTGACACCCCCACCCCCCTCCACGCAGCACATCTCCATCCCCCAGCCTGACTGCCCCTCGGAGTCCCGGACCTTCTCCTTCTACCTCTCCAACATTGGCCGTGACAGCCCGCAGGGCAGCTTCGACTGCATCCAGCAGTATGTGTCCAGGTGAGGCTCCCCTGGCCCTGAGCACCCACCGCCTTGGTCTAGGGCCACACATGCCCCATTGACATGTTTCGTTTCTGTGGGGTGAGGGGTCCTGGGACCCTCAGTGGAACCTCCCCACATTGTCCTAGATGGTGATCTTGGCCTGGCCCTTTGTCTTATAGCCATGGAGACATCCTCCTGGACTGCCTGGGCAGCATTCAGGACAAGATCACAGTGTGTGCCACTGACGACTCCTACCAGAAGGCACGGCAGAGTATGGCACAGGCTGAGGAGGAGACACGGAGCCGCAGTGCCATCGTCATCAAGGCTGGAGGCCGCTATCTGGGTGAGCAGTGGGGGCTTAAGGCCAGTTTTTGAGGAGAAGGAATGGTTTGGGGCCCGTCTGGGCTGGGGTCACTGTATGTGCTTGTAGTAAAAATGATGAGTCAACCAAGGAAGCAGCCCTGAGCAGTATGTGCCCAGACCAACATCTAGGTCAGGAAGCAAGGTCTAGGGACATGACCCAGTGGCTGTGGTATCTGGTGTCTTATGAAACCCAAGGTGGACATCAGGGACCCCCAAAACCCTAGGAGCCCTGAGTCAGCAGGCTATTCTCCTAGACTGCGTACTTGGGGACCTTTACCTATCAGGGAGACAGGCTCCTCCAAACAGGGGTGCTGTTAAGGGAAGGCCCCTGGTCTGTTTGTCTCCAGCTTCTCCCTGAGGCCACCACAGGGATGACATCATGGATATGGGGAGGGGGGATGAGCCATGCTGTGGCCTATTGCTAATGTGACCCCACACACCACCAAGGAGACTCCAGGAACTCAGCATTAGCTTGAAAACAGTTTCAGTGAAGTTGAGAAACCACCAAGCACAAAAAGCAGGAAGAAAAATACTGTTGATTTAGAAAGCTCTATCATCCCACTGCAGGTTTCCTGCCTTTAGACCAGACAGAGCTAAAGAACCACTGGAATTCATTGCCAGGGAGAAGGGTGCCAGGCTTCAGAGACAGGTGAAACAGTTCAGAGAAGGCTTGTTGGTTTTTTTTTTTCCTTCCTTTTTAAAGAAAAGGCAGAAGGATTTCACTTTCTCTCTTCCCCACCCCAAAGAGAGCATGTGATTCCTCTTTGCTTAGCGATAGTCTTGGCTTGAATGAAACTCCACATAATTGGTGGAGTCTGTCGTCTTGGTCAGTGCTGGCCCCAAGTGGACATATCCAAGCCTCCAAAATGTTTCATGTGCTATCTCTCAATTCAGAATGGCCATGTGGGCATGTAAGAACTTTTTTTTTTTTTTTGAGACGGAGCCTCAAGCTGTCCTCCTGGGTAGAGTGCCAAGGCATCACAGCTCATAGCAACCTCCAACTCCTGGGCTCAAGCGAGTCTCCTGCCTCCGCCTCCCAAGTAGCTGGAACCACAGGCGCCCGCCACAACGCCCGGCCATTTTTTGGTTGCAGCCATCATTGTTGTTTGGTGGGCCCGGCTGGGGATTTGAACCCACCACCTTAGGTGTACGTGGCTGGCGCCTTAGCCGATTGAGCCACAGGCGCCGAG
>CAUYQV010011416.1:0-19525 GCA_963574575.1 Galagoides demidoff
CGTTATTGTGTTAAGACATTTATATTCTACATTTAGAGAGATTCACACGTACCACGCCTACGGTTTGTGGTCACTTTCAATCTGGGCATAACACTCTGCATCTCCTTCAGGACTGTAATGTGTTGCCCTTCTGCATTTGCATACCCAAAGTCTCACGCAGCGTTGCTGCTGAGAAGCATTCTATCAATTTATTTATTTTTTTCTGCTTTTGCATATGACCTGATCTTTCTGTTTGAAAGCTTTTGGAATTTTATCCATGTTCTTCTAAAAGGTCACCTTTTTTGGCAACAAAGTGTATTTTCTTTAACCTATCTTATACTATGTGTCCCTTAAACTTGAGAAACTCTCAGCCAATATTTCTTCAAATATTTCTGCTCTTAATGTTTCTGTCCTCTGTGAATTGTTGATATTCTACTTCTGCCTTTCTCTCTAGTAGCTATATTGTTACATTTTGTCTCTTTATTTTTGCTTTAGGGCAGACACTTAGCCTGATCTTTCAGATCAATAAATTGTGCTTTGAAGATTACGCGCACACACAAACACACGTGTTCTATTTTTCTATGTTCTAGCCATGTAATAACTATTATATTTTTTCCTGGCCAGGGTGTCCAACTTTTTTCTTTATTATAATTACTTATCTCTGCTATATGCCATAAATATCTTGCTTTATTCATTGGAAATTTTTTCACTGCCTGTTTTGTCTGATCCTTGCTCCACTTGCTCTAGATTCTCTACTTTGCTGTCTTTATTCTGTTGAAGGTTGTGCTTCTCACACGGGTCGTGATAGTTCTCTGTAAACCACAGTCCTGTGATAGAAATGTGAACAAAGGGAAAGGCAAACAGCTCTCTCTTTCCTGCCTTCTCCCTGATAACTGGGGCACCCTGAACGTCTGGGCAGAGCCACGCTTGTTTTCAGGATGACTTATAGGGTGCAGAGGAGCAGTGAGCCAAGGAGGTCTACTTTCACGTCCTATTGTCCATCCCCTACTCAGGCCTGCAATGTCCCTGGGGATCCTTCCCCAGCCTACGTGTGGTGTTGCTCTTTTTCAGCCACAGGAGGTCTTGAGGAACAGAGGGGCACATCTACAATGTAAACTCCACCTTTCCCCTTCTGAATCATCGCATTCTGTCTTCCTCCATGGTACTCCCTCATCCAGCACAGCACCCATCTGTATTCTGTCTTTCCTGGACCTTCCCCACCATTTTCATGCTCATTTTTCAAATCCATCAACCTTTTAATTGTTGTTTGTGTTATCTCAAGGTCTGATGTCACGGAAATTGCCAGAAACGCACGTTCATCGGTCTCCTTGACGACAACCAGAAATCTTCCTATTATCTGGTCATTTTTTATGTTCTCTCATTTTATAGACACTAAATGGTGATGCCCAGAACACACAAGGTGAACTCAGTAATTTTTAGATGAGAAAAGTCCAGAAGTCCTGGCTTTACGTATTCCCCAGTGGTTCCAAACGCTTCTCCTCCAAGCCTTAGAGGTTCGTTCAGCAGAGGAATTCAGGTGGGGTGGGGGGTGGTGGTGAGGTTTAGTGTTTCAAGCTTCCTATTTCAACCACCTGTCCTATTTATAGCTGGTTTATATATGGAGGCTTCACACTGAATTTCGATGAATAAAAGATTTCAAAGACAAAAGCAAGGTCTGAAAATCACAATTGTATGTTGTTTTTAGTTTACAAATAGTTTTCACAGACAATATGCCATTAGTTTTTCCATAAGTGCTTTGGAGACTATAATTTTACTGTAATGACCATCTCAGCCAGGTGACGCTCACAAGGTTGCATGTCTAACAAGTGGCAGTCAGCTTTCTCTAACTGTGAGTCGTTCTTCTGTGTCAGAGGTTGGCACACTGTGCTACATAGGGCCAGATAGTAAATATGTTAATGTTTGTGTGCTGTAGAGTCTCTGTCACAGATGCTAAACACAGTGCAAACACAGCCATAGACAATATGTGAGTGAATGAGCATGGCTGTGTTCCAATAAACTTTAATTGTGAATACTGAAATTTGAATATCAAAATTTCCATGCACTACCAAATGGGGTTCATTTTATTTCTTTCAACATTTAAAAATATGTCAGCCTGCAGGTTGTACAAGAACAAACAGTACACCAGATGTGGCCTGTGGGCCATTGTTCCCTGACCCATGGTCCATCTGATTATAAGAGGACTAGAAATAACAGTAACTGAAGAATGTGACAGGGCAGCCCTTAACAAACTCAGTTCTGGAAGAAATCACATGCTGTAGTTAAGTTGTCCTTATTGGAAAAATCAAGGCTGGCAAAGAACTGAGTATGAAATTTAGATGTACTGAGGAGAAAATAATCATCTGTTTAAAATATCTATAGTTTGTTTAAAATATCTCCATATTATAAAAAAATATTTATTCTTCACAGTAGCTTAGGTACTTAGTTCTGTTCTCTTCACAGAAATGAAAAAAGAAGGTGGTAGACATATCTTATTGATGTGTCTGGGGTCACAAAAATAACATATGTAACTAGGATTCACATCTATAATTGGATGAAACCAAGCTCCTGTTCTTTCCCAGTGTACCACACTACCTCACATGGGATGCTAAAAAAGAGGAAAGAAATAAAGGAAAGAGAAAAATATTCTGATAACCTGGTGTAGTCTCAAGGAAGATCCCCATCACAATTTCCCTGACACTGACAAGTCGGTAAGAAAATAGATGTGTACTGCAGCTTAAACCTGAAGTCACTAAAAAAATGTTCTCAGGCTTATTTTTAAGAAAAATAAATTTCCTGTATCAAATGCTTGGAGATCCATCCAAAATTGTCCAGTATTTTATATCTTTGAACTCAGGGTTGAATAATACTATCTGTATTGAAGTTATGAGGGAAAAAATATCAGATAAAAAGAATATTACCTTTGCTGCGAACAGAATTGAAATGTAATTAGAAGTGTTAGTCTTGGTTTTCTTAAAATTTCTTCTCTTCCATAGAGAGAGATGGGATACACAATTCCCATTCTTTGTGACACCAGTGATTCTGTACTTAAGATAAGAGGGCCATTTCTTTCTATAGTCAACTTACCACTCACTCAAAAATAAGCTTTACCACACATATTTTAGAGCTAGGTAATTAATGCTCCCCAAGTTGTTGATTGTTGGAAAGAGACAAGGCAAACATTGCTTTATTTTAGGATATAAGCTAGATCAAGCTAACAGTGGTTAGAAGAGGGCCCCTTGGTGCAAAGCAGGTCTGAATTCAGACCCATGATCCCTCCAAGTCCACATTTCTTTTTTATTTCAAGAAAGAATAATATTAAAGGAGTGACCACAGCTTTCTGGATGACAGTGGCAGACAAATAAACATTTCTTTCTAGCTGCTACTAGTTTTAAGAGACTGGTATATGATTGTATTTGGAATATAATTGCTGATATTATTAACTGACCTTTTGGTACCCAGCATGTGAAACAGAAAAAAAAAAAAAAGAACACTGTGACTTGATTTTTCCTACCTAACATCCTTCATCAGAACCATAGACCTCCAGTTCTATCAGGAGGCACTGCTCACCCTTGTTTCTCCCTCAAGAAGGGCATGAGTTTGGTCAGATTCCAGGGTGGTGACTGGGCCAAGGTTAGGAGCAAGCTTTGTCTTCCATCAGGTCTCCCCAGAGGTGTGGTTTTCTCCCCTTCCTCTGCCATCATAAGAAGGGGAAGTCAGATCCCTTCCTAATGCTGAATGACACCTGTCTCTTTTCTTTCTCTTGTGTATATAGTTCAGAAGTGGTAAACAGATACAGGATCTGTCTGTCTTAGCTAATTCCTTTATTTCTATGAAGGAATATCTAGGCTGGGTAATATATAAAGAAAAGAGGTGTGTTTGACTCACAGTTCTGCAGGATGCACAGGAAACACAGCACTCGAAGTTTCTGGTGGGGGCTTCATGCTGCTTCCACTCAAGACACAAGGTGAAAGGCAACCACTATGTGCAGAGATCACATAGTGAGAGAGGAAATGAGGGGTGGGGAGACAGAGAGAGCAAAAGTGAGTGCACATGCCAAGATTTTTCTAATAACTCGCGTGAGAACTAACAAAGTAAGAACCATTCAGGGATCTGCTCCCTCCTCCCCTGGACCCAAACACTTTCCACTAGGCTCCACCTGCAACACTGAGGGTTGAACCTGAGATTTGGAGGGTCAAATGCCCAAGCTACTGCACTGCCCTTCCAGAGCTCCGTTGGTGGAGCTCTATCTTCTGCTGCTTCTTCCTTCTCTGCATCTGAAGGAGGAGTGATGTGCCTCTGCCACAGCCTCTGCCTTTCCCATGCACCTGTTCTGTAACTGTTCAATGTTTTCTTCTTCTGTGATACTGAAGGGAAGATGGTAGAATCAGGAGACCCAGGTTAGGACTGGATACTAGGAGAAAAGACTCCATTAGGCCTTGAACCCAGGCCACATACTTTGGGCCAGTCCCCCAGAATTCCAAAATAGAACCTTTGGTCCCTATTTCCTGGGTGTGCATCTTCTTACCAGCTTCATAGCAGGAAAAAATACAAGGTAGAGTCAGATTCCCAAGATTCCTTGGATAATAAAGTTAATATGATAATTAATATAATCAACGATTTGATTTGTTGAGAGAGGAATTCAATCAGGCTAAATGGCGATGGATTTTATAAAAAATAAGGGTGTGGCATCTTAAAAATGTGTTTTCACTTCTGTAAGCATCTTTCCTGGGTTTAATATTACTCCAGATTTATTTCCTACTTGTCCATCAAAGAAAATCTCTTGGATGTGGCTCATAAAATCTGAGTATTGAGGTAATATTCATAAATAAGTTAAAATTATCCTTGATTTTTTTTCTTATTTAAAATTTTGAATTTTTAAAAGCCTGTCCAACCAAACTCAAGTAACCACTATAAGGACAGAATGCAGTAAGAAGTTGGAAAATGTTTTGAAAACTGAGAAATGATACAAATGAGAGGACATTTAAAAAAAATGGAGACAATAATTATATAATGCAATATAAGTTCAATAAATAACTTCTAGGTTTTTATTAATCCCCTTTGTAGTCTCACTATTAAATTTTTAAAATCTAATCTATTTTTGCATTCAAGAAGTTATTCAGTTATTTGGAACAGGGATTTTTAAACATGTACTCAGCCTTGATGGCTCCAAGTTATTTTATTATTGTCTTGATATACTTCATTTTCCCATAAAGTGGGGGAGATTGAAATGTGATCAAATATAGAAAAAGAAATTATAGACCTGCTGTTAGCTGACAGAGGGTGCCACCTGCTTTGGAGAAATATGTTTCTCTGAAAGTCAAGAAAAGGAATGAATTTTTATTCTTTGCTATTGAATCCCTAGTACAAATAATACATGAGTTGAATACCAGAGGGACCAGAAACTTAGTTCTTTATGGCTAAGCTCCGATTCTAGTCAAGAAATATTTTTGAGGATATACATTGTTGTTTCTTCCTTTTATCCCAGTGGGAGCTTCATAGATGTTCAGAAATCTAGTTTAGATGCCACTTTTACCCTAAAGTGGATAGAATGCTGTTGAGGGGAAAATAATACCAATTATAACACCAAGTGGTCCGTTCCCCATATTTGAATGCTGCCATGGATGCCCCATCACTGACCTAAGGAACAGTGGGAGTTGTGGAGCAGAAGAAAGAAGTGAGTTCCAGAAGAGGTGACGGGAAGATTGGGGATGTCACATCACAGACCATAGTGTATGCCTAATGTACCTATAGTGGATGCATAATGCCAAGCAGTGTTAAGTGGCTTTTAGGAGCACGCTAAATAAATGATGTTGGTTCTATACGTACAGAATCATAAAGAGTGAGAGGGCATTACTCGTATTTTTATCACACTTTGTTGAATTTGGAGGGGGGGTGCTTTTTCCTGGCATGTATCTAAAAACACATCCTGCTTTCTCTCACTCTATGCAGTTCCCTGTGGTCAGAGTGACTGATCCTTCTCTTTCCAGGGTACCTTCCACCACTTTTTGCAGGTGAAAGTCCAATAGGCATTGTCCTTTATCTCCTTTAAAACTCTGGTCAGTGTAGCATACCTGTAAAGATTAATGGTTGAGTAAGAATAAAATTCCATCTTATTCATCTGTGTAACCAACTAACATTCCAGATTCAGGAAAATAAGTTTGAGTTAGAGAATAAATATTGGACCAGGAGACCTAATTTCCTACTTTCATCAACAAGAATGTGCTGAGAAAGATGATGGAGGCTATCCTTCCCCCATCAAGTTAAAAGCATCACCACTTTATGGAGAAGTCAACCCTGCCATCCTGGGCATGCAACTAATAAGCTTGTACTTATAACACAGTGGCCTCAAGTGCAAGTAAAGTAGGGTCCAAAAATGCAGAGAAAACATTACCAATACACCCATGGGAATACGCCATTACATATACAGGTCAGAGTTGGAAAAGACACCCATAGAACCTAACTGCATTCTCACAGTGAGAGAAGACATGGAGTCAGCTTGTCTAGAACACCCCATCCACTAATTCCTGCTGCTGTATTCCTAGCAGCCTGTCCATGACCATCTCTCCTGATGGAAAATTTGCTACAACTGGAGACAAATTATTCCTTTTGTAGATTGATTTTCATTATCATAATTGTGAGGCTGTTTCCTAGAACTTCTTCCCTTTTGCAGTTTCTGTTTCATTCAGACACCTCACTGCTCCAGGAGTGGTCCACTGACCAGAAATGGCAAATTGTGTTTGTTCAAATTACAGACTTGGAGGCCATCCCTCAAACAACTGCTGCAACATCAGTATTTTCACAAGATCCCTGGTGTGTTTGTACCCCCATTAAAGCTTGTACATTAATCTGTGCCTCAGTGTCCTCAGGCTGTATCACCAACTCCCGAAGACTGGGCAGGTAAGACAACAGACATCCTCACAGTTGGAGAAGCTGGGAAGCCATGGTCAGAATGTCAGCTGAGTCAGTGTCTAGCTAGTGAGGGTCCTCATCCTGGGTCAGAATGGGCAGCCTTCCCACTGTGTCCTCACAGGGTGGAAGGGCTGAGAGCATTCTTGGTGGTCTCTTTTATAAGGGTAGAGCACTTAAGAGCTAATCACCTGCCAAAGGCTCCAGCTCCTAATATCGTCACCTTGAGGACTAAGGTCTCCACATGGATTTTGAGGGTACACAAATATTCCATCCATAGTAATCCATAACTACAAAGTAAAATCAAATGAGGATTCACAAACTACCCCATAATACTTAAAAAGACCATCATGTCTTTGCCAAAAGGCATCAGGATCAGCAAAAGAAAAATGAATAAATCTATACTCCTTAAGCCATGGCAACAAGATAATCACTGGACTTCTCATATCACACTACAGTCCATAAATTAAACCAACAAGCTCTAGTAGGGAACAATCAATTCTGTTTTAGTTTTAATGTTGCCATTTATTTGTGGTAAGCTAAATTTTCCCAGTAAAATTATCTCTCATGTAAAAATAAGTTTAAAAGGAGCATACCCACTTAAAAGAAATTGGCTGAATGTGGCTCAGGGTTTAGCCAGCTGTGCTCAGCTTCTCAGGATGGTGATAATCAGATGAAAACGTTCTCTGAAGGTCTTGATCAAGCAGGAAAGTACTAGACAATCTATTCCCAACTCTGACCCAACAACAAAGACAAACCATAGGAAATTTTCTGGCGGACTGAGTCTAACAGACAGATCAAGGAATAAACTAAACTAGTTTAAAGAAGTCTACAAAATCACAGATGGAAGAGAGTTCAGGATGGTCTAATGTATCCTTATCTAATGACAGAGGAAAAAAGTAAGAATCATAGAGATGAATTAAAGTGACTCAATTCAGAGGTCAAAAAATTACCACGGCAGTATCCCAAACTAGGAAACCTGGATGCATTTTTAAAATTACAAATATTTTACTTTGAACAACACATAAAATTAATTTGCCCATCACTTCCTTCATAGCTTACTGACATATAATTTATATACAATTCACCTGTTAAGTATATAGTTCTATAATTTTCAGTAAACATTTGCAATTGTGCAACCATCAATGCAATCCGGATTTAGAATATTTCCTTATTTTCCAAAATTTCCCTATGCCCCTTTGTAATTAATTAAATCTCCTACTCCCAGTCCTTGAAACCACTGATCTTCGGTCTGTATAATTTGCTATTTATAGCCATTTCATGGGAATGAAAAACTTCATGACACCTGGTCTTTTTGAGTTTAATTTTTTTCCACTTAGAATAACCAATATAAGGCTCACCCACGTTGAAGCTTGTATCAGTAATTTGTAATTTTTTTGTTGGTGACTAGTACTTGGTTACTTGTGGCATATCACATTTTGTTTATTCATTTAATAGTTAATGAAACTATGGGGTTTTGTGACTTAGGTTATTAAATGAATACTAATAATTATGCTCTTATGAACATATATGTGTCTTTTGTAGATATGAATCTTGAATAGATTCCTAAGAGTAGAAGGTCTGTGTTTTACATATTTAGATACTCAGGTTTGAATTTCTTTTTAAGTTGACAAAATGTTGTCCAAATGCCCGTACCATTTCACAATCCCTCTAGCAATGTATTATTGTTTCAGTGTATCACATCCTCACTCAAACTTGATATTATCCATTGTTAAGGACTGAATGTTTGTGTCCCCCCAAATCCTATTTGTTCAAATCCTCACCCCAATGTGATGGTCTATGCAAGTGAGGCCTTTGGGAGGTAATTAGATTTACATGAGTTCTTGAAGGTGGTGACCCCAAGATGGGATTTGTGCTCTTACAAAAAAGAGGAAGAGAAACCATAGCATTCCCCCCACCTCCTTGTGAGAACACAGAGAGGAAGTGGTTATCTGCAACCCTGGAAGGGGGCCCTCCCCAGGAACTGAAGTAACTAGCACCTTGATTTTAAACTTCACAGCCTTCAAAAACTTTGAGAAATAAATATCTATTTTTAAAGCCACACAGTGTATGGTATTTTGTTATAGCAGCCTAAACTTACTAAGACAGAAAATCGTGAAATATAAAAAGTAAAGATCAATATAAATAATCAGAAAACCTAAACCTAGAACAGTGGAAAGAACTTGGGAAATATGAAAGAATTAAACAAGAGAAAATAAAATGATACTATTAGTACCTTCAGAGAAAATTGAGGATATAACACATTCACAATACAACAAATTAAAGCTGTTTAAAAGCAACAAATAGAGAATAAGAAGTCCTTACCATTTTCAAATATATTAAAAATTGCAAAAAAATCAGTAAAATAGAAGTAAGATATAATTGAAGACATTTTTCAAAAACTAGGTCAAAAAGATGAAGAGAAGATACATAGGGAAAGAAAATATAAACCTCATACAGGAGCTCCCTATATGACTCATAGAAATTCCAGAAGAATGGAATTACAGTGGAGAAGGCAGAAGTACAAAGTGAATAGTACAAAATAACCTTGCATAGCCGAAGAGAGCTGTGGCCTCACATCAGAAGTGCCTTTAAGATTGTATATTTAAAGAGAACGTGAGACTTCTTAGAACTCTAAAACTGCAAAGGTCCTAACATTTGAGGAAGAGAGAGCGAGAAAGAGACCGAGAGACAAGGAGGACGAGGAGGAGAAAAAGGAGGAAGAACAGGAGGAAAAGGAGAGAAGGCAGGAAGGGAGGGAGAAAAAAATGAAACTTACAAAGTCTATGCCGCCCCACCTCCTGCTGTATAGTAAAGCCACAGGAAAAGCTCCCCTGCCCCGAGGAGCCCTGACCCTGCACGCTGCCTGCCCGGCTTTGCAGGAAGGGAGGCTGGCTCTGAAGGGGCTCTCTCTCGCACGCTGCCTGCCCACATTCTGTACCATCATTTTCTCTAATAAAAGTGTATCCAAATTGCTCCCTTCCCAGTCACTCTCACTCATCTCTGCAAATTTCCCTCAGAGCACTTTTTATAAAATGAAATTATTTACTTACCTATTGACTATCTCTGCCAAAAATGGAAGCCCTGTGAGATCAGGGACCTTATTTTGTTCAAGAGCTTAATTCCCAAGGTAGGCAGACACCTACTCTAAATCATTCAGTGCTGTTAGTTGAATGGGTGGACTGACGGATGGATGGACAGATGGATGGATGGATGGATGGACGAATGGCACAGGTGTGACCTTAGAGCAAGAGGTCTGCCAATACTGGACAGCTTTCCTATCCAGAGGTCACCACTTTGTTCTCACAAAGGACTTCCTATTGTTAGGGGCACCAAATCTAAGTCCCACTCTATTTGGGTTTGTGTTACTTATGGTGGCAGTCATGTAAAATTGGCACATTCGTAGATGTTACCAGAACTTGAACTTACCACACCGTCTTATAATCAATTGCTCGCCAATTTTTCTTTCATGAGAGCAGGTGCTATGTCTTATTGAACTTCGGGTCTCCAGACTTTATCACAGAGATTGACACACAATACATTCTCAGTATGTATCTCTTCAGTGAATAAAAGAATGACCAGCAAAAAGACTTGTCAGTTGCCCTACATAAGTGAATATTGACCGGTGCTTGTGACGTTTTTGGTACTGGTTAAGAATGTGGGCTTTGCAATCGGTAGTCCTGTGGCTGGAACTGCACCCTGCTCCTTTGATAAAGAGAGTGGTTATCCTGTGATAGCTATGTTATTATACCAGTTAATGTCCAGGCTGGAAAAGAAAAACACGGTTGTTATTTCAAATAGAGTGCAGTTTAATGCCAGCAATTGTTTATAACGGTATTCGAGAGGCTGAAAATGCAAAAGACAAGCAGGGATGGTCACCCGGACTCTGGGAGGTCTCTACTTCTCCTGGGCACCAACATGGGTAGTGCCTGGGTCCTGCGGCTGCTGTTACTGAATCGCACCACCATCACGGCAGGAGCCCAGAAGTCCCTGCTCAGCCTGAAGCTCGCCACCATGCTGGTATGCTGAACGAAGCCCACAGTCACCTGCCTCCGAGCAGGGGCTCCGTGAAGGAAGTCCCTTCCTCCAGCTTGATAAGAAACGCTGCAATGGTGGACAAAAATGGCCCCTCCCTCCCCCTCACCTTCTCTTCTCCTTCACTGCCTCCTGCTGGTGAAACCTAAAGGAAGCTGGCTGGCAATGGAGACTGGGAATGCGGCGTCCAGTTCCCACCCGCATGGTACACAGCAGCGCTGCTCACACCATCTCCTGGGGGACCTGCTTAAGATGCAGATTCTGACTTAGCTCATCGGGTGAGAGGGCCTGGGAGTTTGCACTTCCTACCAGCTCCCAGCTGACGCTAACGCCGCTGGGCTCCAGACCACACCTCCAGCTGAACGGTACCCTCAGGTGAGGCTCTGAAGGGCACCTGCAGCGTGGAGTCGAGGGCAGCTCAGCACCGGCATGGCGGATGCACATTTTCTCTCTGAGCTTCAGTCTCCTAACGAGCTGTGTTGCAAGAACAACATCTGTCTTATCTTTCTCAGATGCTGGTGACCTCAGAGTGCCTTGCGATTCTCTGCATACACACTGAAAAATGGAAATTTCACTTTTCTTTCCCAGAGATTCTAAACCAATAGGCCTTGGTTGGAATTCATTTTCATAACATTGCTTAGTTGACGCGTATGGAAAACTAGGTTTGGGAAGTCTTATCCACCCCATAGGATTATAGCGGGCATTAAAACAGGCGTCACAGGAACATCCTAGCATGGTACCTCATGACAAATAACTGGATGTCTTGTAAAACTATTGTAGTTATTAATTTTAAATGAGAAAATGCCTAGCCCAGCGCCTGGCACACGTTCCCCATAGCACAGTCTGAGGTGGCACCGGGGACTTTAAGATGAACTGGTTGGCAGTCCATCAACTTTCACTTTGGCTGATTACAAAAAAGAAGAAGAAGAAAAAGAAAGAAATAACATTTTAAATGATATATAGGCCATATTCAACATGTGGAGTGTGAAATTGTATGAAAAATACCACGATCACATCACAAGGAGGTGGTACAAATGGCCCTCCAGGCAGATGGTGGAAATTTCCCTTCCTAGAAGGGCATTTCAAGTTTAGAAACAGAATATCTGCTCTGAGCCTTGTGGTATCATGCTGGCAACAGAAAGAATTTCTGCCCGATGTGTCCTGGGCTCGTTCTTGGTCTAATGTTCTCATACCCCTCCGATGCACAGGCTGCCTTGTCAAAGAGGCCTGCCTGTCTTTATAGTATACGTATTATTGGTTATTTTTGACATTTTGCTTTTTTTTTAATGCTGATTAATGGTTTTGCTTAGGTAGAACATTTTTAAGACTCTGGACAACCAAAGTTGGGGTAGAATGGAGGTTGGGTAAATCTCAAGATAGAGATTCTATGTCACAGAATTTTTATAATAAAAAATCTTTAGGGTTTCTCCTAGATGAATAATATAAAAATGTTCCCTGCCAAAAATGTGCTTCATTAAGTCATTAAAGAATCCTGAGATGGCAATACCACCACCTTGTACAAAATACTGTACCATATATTTTAAAAGGGAGAAAAAAGGGAAACCATAAAATGATGTGCTGGCCGCCTCGGGCAGTGTTCTGCAGGGCAGAAACCTCTGCTGCTGGGAGTGTCCGGGCTCACACCTGGTACACTAGTGACACCTTTCCCCCTCGTCTTTACGGCCTTGGAGCTGCTAATATCTCAAATAGGTGAAGAAATATTTTAGGAGCCCCCACCAGTGCCACTGGAACCAACAGAGGAGCTTGAATCCCAGCTCCACCATTTACTAATTGGAAGTTTAGACAATAGGCCCATCTTCTTACACCTCCGTTTCGTTTTCCCACCTGTAAAATTAAGCCAAATAATCAAATCTATGAAGTGCCTGATAGATAAGAAAAGTTTGCTCATTCCTAGACCTCTTTATTTGCCTTTTATCTTGCCTCTTCCCATAAGGAGAGGTCTTCATAGAAATAACTTACCTTCTCCGCTGCAATTTCCTCACCTATTCAACAAGAGTGATGACCTATGCCCTCAGTATCAGGCATAGTACCAGGCTGTGGGGAAGGTCAGGAGGTATGTGGGCACACTTACCATTAATTGTTTTTCTTGGGGAAAAAGAGATCATGCAACTCTTGCCCATGGAAGTATATTAGTGACCGAATGTTCTAGACTCTCAGAGAGGCTCCTGTGAAAACAGGGGACAAGGGAACGTTTAATCAAGAAGGAGAGCTCCCCTGCAGTGGGGTGAAGGGCATAGCTCAGAGGAAGAAGTATGTCCAGGCTGAGGACTGTGCTGACATCGTCCAATGGACCGGTGCCACTAATGCCCTGCAACCTTATCCAGGTAAGGAAGGCAGTTGCCCACCCCTGCATTGTGGTTTAACTGGTTTCAGAAGATTTATCATTTGAAATTTCAAGCAGAATTCAAGGAAGCCTTATATTTGGTTATTCTTGGGTAAAATCCAAGAATGTGTTTTCCTTGGTAACATAGAAATAGGGATTGAGTCAGCATGTAAAAACAAATATTTATTTATCTTAACATCCCCTCTTTAAAAAATGTGTTTCATATGATATCTTTTTTCTAGCTGCTGGTATGTCATAGGTATTTCTCCACAAAAGGATTCTGTGGTGAGAGAAATTCAGAAAGCACTGAGTTAAAAGCCGTCAAATTTCTGCAGGACTGTGATAGTCTCTTACAGCGTGCTTTGTATAATTAATCTGTAAGAGCAGGTTGAGTGCTCAGCAGCCCTCGCACTTATTTGGCATTGAACCTTTCCACCACCGCATCTCACTAGGAAACTCTGTCCCTTTGAAATCTGGTACTCAGAGCATGACTTTCAGTTTTACCTGTACTTGTTAGAAGTGCGAACTCCCAGGACCCACCCCAGACTTCCTGGAATGGAATTCGACAAAAAGGCCTGGCTGATTTGAGTACATATTAAAATTCGAGAAGCAATTTCTCACACTATTGCAAGCCTCAATTACAAATTATAAAGCAGTGATGACCACAAGGGCTTTTCTGAGGATCACTTTCAAGTAGACAGACTGAATAATAATCCCTCACAGTGCTAGAGTTAGAAATAACCTTGAAAATCATCTACTTCAAAGTTTTGCAAGCTATCTCTTAGTAGCATTAAAAGAATCTTACCTGAAAGCCCAAATACAAAGGAGAAAATAAGCAGGTGGGCTCCAGGGGAAGGCAGGGACAGCTCCCTCTCTCTCGACTCCAGCCATCCTCCCGGCTCACCCAGTGATTCTCACCCGAGTCCCTAAGACTCTGCCAGCCCAGCCCACTCGCTCGGGTATGTAATCAAAGGTGTTTCAGGGTAGGGAGATGACGCGCCAACATCTCCTCAGCCTCTTAGGAGCAAAACTAGGGCTACCACACACCTTTCTTAAATCTAACTTCCTTCTCCAAAAATGTGATGATAACCTCAGCGAGTATTTCTCCTCTTCGGCTCCTTAATTTCCGCCACTAGCAACATACTTCCTGCTCACTTGGGATGGAAAGCTGGAGTTTGCTGGACCCCAAATAGCTGACATCTATTATCTTGTTAGAAGTCAAGCCAAAGTTCTTCAAATTGTCTAGATTTTCATCATTCTAGTGATGACTAATTCCCCCCGGTGTGCCATCTCACAATGGCAAAGCTCAGATTTTTGAAGTCCCTTCCTCCCCAAGGGATATACTCATTCCAGAAGGACTGAAGAGTACAGCGTGTGTAGAAAGGCATTCTTGGGCCTGTGTAAGTGACGGAAAAGTGCTCAAGAATCAGAGACAGAAGCACCTAGACTGCCAAGACGTGACGTCTTATGCAGTCACGTGTTATTAGGGATCTTGAAAGGTAATGATTTTAAATAGCTGGGACTGGATGGCAAAGAGCCATCCCGGACGAGAAGATTCCCCCAGAATGGGTTCTGCAGGCTGTGACTTTCTCTCCGTGCCCTGAATAGAAAGGGCTCTATGGTTGAACACGTTTGGAAGCTGCTTGCTTCCTTCCTTTTGGAAACTGCTAGCACGCATTTGCATGCTTTTTAAAAAAAAAAAACTCCAAGAAGTTCTGCAGTTAAAAAAAAATCATTTTGCTAAAACCTTTCCTTTATTAATTTCACATGCTCTTTTTTGGTAACACTAATATCTTTGGGAATTTGGTTTGGGAACAGGACTGTAGGCAAAGGGAGACCCCCTCCCAGGCGGCACCTTCCGAGTCCTGCAGCTCCCCGTGGGGCAGGTGGTTCTGCAGCCCGTCCTTCCCTCTCACTGCCTATGTGAGCATCCACCCCGTCTGCCCCTTTCATTCCTGTTTTTTCCTATTAATTTGACCTGTAACATAGGAAGACCTTAGAACTGGGACAGATTTATTTTTATCAAACAGTATTGTTCAGTTCTAAATCTTCCCTTTGGTTCTTTTTTTCTAAGTTTCCATTTCTCTGATGAGGCTTCCTATTTTTTTTTTTTATTTACTGCAAGCTTATTTTCCTTACTTCTTTGAGTGTAATTACAATAAATGCTTTCAAATCTTGGTCTGGTAACGCCAGCATGAATTACTTCCAGACTGGTTGATGTTAATTGTCTTTCCTCTTGAGAGTGAGTGACATTTCTGGGTCTTCATCTGTTGAGTAACTTCTTCCTTGTGTCCCAAACACGTTCGTGTTAGATTTGGAGGCTTTCGCTTTGTTATACTCTTCTGAAATGTGACTTTATTTAATAGCTTGTTTGTTTGCTTTCTTATCAGGCATTTAATTTGATTAGACATGAGCTACAAATCCTAGCTCGTGGGTGAAAGCTGAAATTTCAGTTCATATTTTTCCCCTTCTTAGCTAGAATCTGTCCCATGCTTGTGTAGTTCATGAGTCACCAGAGAGACCTGGGCAGGCTTCTCTCTCCGTTCTCCCTCCCCACCGCCCCCCCACCCCTTATCCCACCTCACTTTCTAATCACTGGGTTGCCCCAATCTCTGTGCTCTGGTTTTGTAGGTCAGAAAGAGAGTAGATTTCATTTTTATTTTATTTTAGAGTTCTTGCTTGTTTGTTTTTAGGGATTTTTTTTTTTTTTTTTTTTTAGTTTAAGGGTTTTTTTGTTTGTGTGCTTTTTCCTTGTTTAGCTTTGTTGATCACCCATAGCCACCCAGCATGGCACTGAGATTAACCTGCTCTCGGGGCTAAAAGTGAAACTCCAGTCACTAGCTCCAGGCCACCCAGCCCTCCAGCCAGAGTCTGTCTTCTTCAGTTCCCTTGCCAGAAGCGTTAAGTCATATTTCTGCCCCCACCCTCCCAACCAACCATTCATTCTAGTAACTTTTGAAAGGGTCATGTCTGCTGGGGACTGCTTAGCTACAAAAATTCCTGCCTCCTTTTTTAAATTTTTATTTTTATTCCCCTGTAAGTGCCTCAGGCAAGTTCCAATCTGGAAATTTAGTCTATTGATTAATCAGCAGTTTGGTGAATTGCCATATTTATGAGCAGTGCCATAGTATGGTAGGAGGACAGAATCTTTAGAGCTTCAATTTGCTTCTAAGAGCTGTGCTGGCTTAGTGTTTTGCCTCAGACTGCCAAAATCCAGAGAGGAAAGAGTTTCTGTCCTGGGAGGCGGATAAAGGGACTGTATTCCATCGCTACCACTAACTGGCTATGTAAACTTGGGGTGTCATCGGACCTCACTGAGGTTCATTGTTCTCAACTGAATGTTGAGAACAGTAGAATGTAAAGCCAGTTGTCTGGACCATCTCTGATTTCCTGTTAGCCCTAATGTGCCCTCATTTCATTAACGTAAAGTACCTCTTTCTCGGGCCCCATATGCCTAGAGAGTTGTAATTAGGACTATTTTATGTTCTTGATTTTTTATGTTCAGGGTTATTAGGCATAACAACATACTCTGAAAACACTAAGGAGAGGTCCTGTCCTCCTCTGAGGTTAATATATGGTACCTTGGTTCTTATTCTAATTGAGGCAGGTCACCTGTAAGACCTCTTACCGTTTCATGGCTGGGGCCAGAGTACAGCATGGCAGACTGGGGGGGTGCACAGGGACACAAGACCAAATTCAGGTTGTAAATCTGAGCTTGTTTATGAGGCAACTATAGCTCAGGAATTAGATGCAACTTAATTTAGTTCTTCACAGAAGGTGAGTTTTGCAGTCAGAAATATCAGACTTTACATTCTATCTCACTATGTAATAACTGGTGTCTTGAGCAAATTATTTTAATGTTCAGAGCATAAGTTTCCTCAAACTACAAATTCTAGCTCTTGAGTAAAAGTTCAAATTTCAGTTCATTTTTTTTTTTTACATCCTTAGCTAGAATCTGTCCCACACTTATGTAGCAGAGTAACCCACACAAGATGTGAATGATAGTGGGAAAGAGAAATGCTATATAATTAGGTAAAATCTAAGCTGGATCATGAAGAAGTGGTGCTTCTTTGTGTGTATTTTAGACATTTTGATTTATCCCAGCTTATCAGATTATGTCTGCAGACCTTAGAAATCCAGTTCTAGTCCATCTTAACTGCTTTTAGCCATATTTAAAATTGCATTTTCATTTTGCAAGCATCCTTCATGTATGTTATTTTAAGCCTCTTAATGACACCATAACACAAACAAGCTACTTATCTTCTTCATTTGCAGTAGAGGAAACTGAAATTTAGATGGGTCGAGAGACTTGCCCAATATCTCATATCTAGAAAGCAGCAGTGGCACACCTAGATTCGAGTTTAACTGTCCGTCCATTTTTCTTTCTCCGTTCCGTCCCTGCAGCAAATGAAATTATTGAATGCTTTTGAATGCCCAGTAACACTATGAACAGAGAAACAGAACTTCTCTTTCCAAGCTTACATAAAACAAGGTATCTAATATTCCCTAGAAAGTTTTCTAAACATGAACTTGCCTTTTCTCATCTACTTATTTTGTTCCAGACGTAAGTGTTCTTCACAACTCTGTTGCTAATATTTATTCATGGCACTGAGTGAGCCAAGCCAATTGACTATCCCAGCATTTCTTTTATTTTTTTTATTCAGTCAAATACACATAGATCATGAATACATTTATGCATATGTGGGGTACAATGTGTTTTTTTTATACAATCTGATGTGGTTACATCAAACCAATCAACATAGCTTTCACCTCATTTGCTTGATTATTGTGTTAAGACATTCATGTTCTACACTTGACAGATTTGACTTGTACCCTTGCAATATGCTCCATAGGTGTGGTCCCACCTTTTTCTCTCCCTCTATCAAACCTCCCCTATCCCTTCCCACTCCATTTCTCTCCTTCATCCTGGCCTACAGTTGTGATCTATGTTTCATAAGAAAGTGTGAGTAAATATAAGTAGGTTTCATAAAAGTACTGAGTACAGTGGATACTTTCTTCTCCATTCTCAAAATACTTTACTCAGGAGAATGTGTTCCAGGTCCCTCCATGTAAACATAAAAGAGGTAAAGTCACCATCTTTTTTAAGGCTGAATAGTATTCCATGGTATACATATACCATAATTTATTAATCCATTCATGGGTTGATGGGCACTTGGACTTCTCCCCTGACTTGACTATTACGAATTGAGCTGCAATGAATAATCTGGTGCAAATACTTTTCTGCAAAGTAATTTTTTGTTTTTTGGATATACTCCTAGTAAAGGAATGCAGGATCCAACAGCAGGTCAATTTTTAGATCCCTGAGTGTTCTCCAAAATTCTCCAGAAGAAATGTATTAGTTTGCATTCCTGCCAGCAGCGGAGAAGCGTTCCCTTTTCTACACATCCACACCAACATCTGTAGTTTTGGGATTTTGTGATGTGGGCTACTCTTACTGGAGTTAGATGGTATCTCAAAGTGGTTTTTATTTGCATTTCTCTGCTGATTAAACATGATGAGCATTTTTTCATGTGTCTGTAGACCATGCGCCTATCTTCTTTGGAGAAGCTTCTGTTTAGGTCTCTTGCCCATGGTGAAATGGGATCACTTGTTCTTTTCTTATTAATAAGTTTGAGTTCTCTGTGGATTCTGGTTATCAGCCCTTTGTCAGAAACATAACCTGCAAATATCCTCTCCCCTTCTGAGGGCAGTCTACTTGTTTTACTTACTGTGTTTTGGGCAGTGCAGAAGCTTTTTAGTTTGATCAGATCCCAGTGATGTATTTTTAGTATTGCTTCAATTGCCCTGGAGGTCCTCCTCATAAAGTATTCTCCCAGGCCAATTTCTTCAAGTGTTTCCCCTGCACTCTTTCCAAGAATCTTTATGGTTTCATGTCTTAGGTTTAAGTCTTTTATCCACTGAGAGTCAATTTTCGTTAGAGGTGAAAGGTGCAGGTCCAGTTTTAGTCTTCTACAAGTCTCCAGCCAGTTCACCCAGCACCATTTGCTAAATAGGGAGTCTTTCCCCCAATTTAAGTTTTTGATAGGCTTATCAAAGATCAAATGATGATAAGTGTTTGGATCCATCTCTTGATTCTCAATTCTGTTCCATACATCCACCTCTCTATTTTTGTGCCAATACCACGCTGTTTTGATCACTATAGATTTATAGTAAAGATCACTATAATTAGACAGGATTTTATATAACTTTGATGAAATGAATATAGGAAAGTCTTTGTCTATTTAGAGAAGAGAGACAGAG
>CAUYQV010011418.1:0-28652 GCA_963574575.1 Galagoides demidoff
GAAATAAAAATACTTCAAAATCATTCTACTTAATCTGGATACCCCTGATAGCAAAATTAGAAAAAATATATTATTATAAAGGGCAAATTAGAGATGTATTTCACTGATGAATAAGGATGCAATATGATAAACAACATATTGACATGTTGAATTAAAAATTGATGTTTAAGTAATATACGTTGATCAAAATTAAATCCAGTTTGTGAGAGAATTTTTTTTTTAGAAATTATTTTTTACTTTTACTTATATATATTAGTCATCTTTTTTTAGACTTTGGTAAAAGCATAATAAGGAAAAAGATTTTTACTATTTGTATTTTGTCTTGTGTATTCTGTAACAAGTAGTAAATGATTATGTATTCAAAAAAATTGCACAGCTCTTGTTAAAGCTATATTGATACGTACTTTCTATTTTGGTTGCTAATACAATGCTATCTTTCTTTTTCTAATATTATTTTGTAATTCTTTTTCACATAGGAATATAATTGATTTTGTATAGTTATTTTGAAGTTAGCTACATTGCTGAATTTTTCTATTGTTTTTGGTAACTTTCAGGTAACTTGGTAACTCAGAAGTAATGAAATTTGTATTTTTTTACAAACCATTGGGATTTTTAAGTTATCATAATTGTATTAGCTAGGATCTCCAACTTTACTAGGAGTAGTAGTAATGAGTACACTTATCTCATAATTGATTTATAGATCATGCTTTTGTTTCCTCATAAAAATTGATATATTTGGCCCCCCAAAAAATATTTGTACACAAATATTCAGAGCATCTTTATTCATAATAGCCAAACAGTAGAAACAACTCAGATGTACATCAATGAAGGAATGAATAAATATACCAAGGTCTACCCACACCCACGCAGTGGAGTGTTATTTGACACTTTAAAAATACATACTGGTGCACACATAAATAACCTTGAAAACATCATATTAACAAGCCAGACACAGAGGACCACATATGGTCTGACTCCATGTCTGTGAAATGTCCATGATGTGCATGTCTGTAGTGAGAGCCACTGGAGGATGAGCGAATGCCTACACCTGGGGTGATGGGTGCTGGGTGAGAGGTGTGAGGTTGCTTTTTGGAGCAGTGTGTAGTGAATTCCAAAATTGACTATGGTGATGATGCACAACTCTGTACTCAAAGACATGAATTGTATACTTTTAATGGGTGGATTTTTTGGTGTATGAATTATATCTCAAAACTATTGTTTAAGAGAAAAAGGCTGTATATTCATGTGTTTATATTTCTATACATAGCCATTAGTATCCAAACTAAGCAAAAGATGAGATTATATAAATGTTTCTGACTGTTTTTTATTACCCCAGAGAACAATCTAGCCTTCTCCTCTTGCTAATATACAAATTTCTCTACAATAATAAGAAGCTGGCTCCTCCGCCCCACACATCATCCACTTACTTATTTAATTTAAACATAAACATACAGCACTACTGAAGGTGTTACCTTTGCTCTTCATGGAAAGCAACATCATGGTCACGTTGCCCTGTGCGGTTCCTTCAGCTTTCATCCTGGGGGCTCTTTCTGGTCTTACAGATGCTGTTCAATTTCATAGTTACTCAGGTCAACAGTCTTCCTCCTCCCTCATCACTCATCTGGAAACATATTTGTAACAATTCCATTTTCTTCTCACAAACTGAAGTTCTTCCTTTAATCTAAATGATCTTTAAGAGTTTGCACATGTTAAGATTTATTCTCTGTTCTCTCAAGTCCAATGGGTTTTGACAATATGTAATGTGACATAACCGCTATTATAATTTCACATAGAATAGTTTCATTGCCCTAAAAGTCCCCTGTGCTTTGCCCATTCCATCTTTTCTCCTCCCCGGAAGTCCTGGAAGTTATTAAGTATTTCACTTTCTCTATAGTTTTATCTTTCCAGAATGTCATATACAAGTAAGCAGAATATGAGGTCTTTTCAGACTGATTGGTTTCACCTACACTTGAGGTTTCTTTTTTTAAGACTTTATTTCATTAGAGCAGTTCTAACTTCACAGAATATTTGAAAGGAAGGTAAGGAGATTTCTCCAGTAGTTCCCGCCCCCTCACACTTACAGCCTCCCATATTATCAACAAGCCCAGAGTTGCACTTTTGTTGCAATAGACAGACCTACATTGGCACATCGTTGCTGTGTCTTTTTTGCAGCATGGTAGTCCATTTTCCTCCATGGTTCCTGCTATAGATACATCACGGTTTGTTTATCCATCCTCCTATTGAACAGCATCTTGGTTGGTCACTCTCAGTTATGGATGGCAATGGATCCAGCTGCCATCTCCACTACATGCAGGTCTTTGTGTAAACAGACATTTTCAAATTCGTTAGGTAAACACCTAGGAATGCAATCATAGATTATATGCTAAGACTAGATTAGCTTTGTAAGGAACTGGCAAACTCACCAAGGAGGAATGGGAATTACCCTTGAGCCTGATTCTTGTCAGCATGCGCCTCTCCATATGCTCACTTGACATTGGTATGTCTTTTCAGATACAGTGTTCAATATTTTCACCATTTTTTAATTGGGCTATTTGTCTTCCTACTATTATGAGTTTTTTGTAAGTTTTGGATATAAATCCTTTACCAGGTATGTGAATATTTACAAATATTTTCCTGCAGTTTGTGTCTTGTCTTTTCATTCTCTTAACAGTATTTTTTCACAAAGCAGAAGTCTTTAATTTTAATATATCCTAAATGATCAACATTTTTTTGCAGACTTTGCTTTTGGGGTTATATCTAAAAACTTATTGACAAATTCAAAGCTGCATAGATACATTTTCTTCTATAAGTTTTATAATATTGCATTTTTATATTTAGGTCCATGACCTGTTTTGTGAGGGTATAACATCCATGTCTAGATTTTTTTCATATTGATGTCAAATTGCTTCTTTTATTGGAATGACTATTTTTCCTTTTGGCTGTTAATTACCCTTGTTTTGCAGTCAAAGATCAGTTGAGTCTATTTTTTGTTATCATTACTTCCATTTTTTTTTCTTGCTCTCTGTTCTGTTTAATTGATCTATGCACTTATTCTTTTTAAAACATCATGCTTTCTAGATCACTGGAACTGTTTAATAAGTTCTGAGTCAACCATCCTGCATCTTCCAACTTTCTTCATCTTCTTCAGTACGGTGATGGCTTTCAATTTAAATATTAGAATCAATTTGTTGATATACACAGATAAGTTGCTGGGATTTTTACTAAGATAGCATTAGTTCCATGACTCTGTTGTGCCCGAAATTTTCCCCAAGAAGCCCCCCGGCAAATAGTCCGAGGCACACACAGATGTAAGAAGCAAGAGGTGAGTTTTATTTCAAGCCCGGGCCGGGACTCTCCATCAAGAGAGAGCCCCAAGCCCAGGGGTCTGGAAAGTTTTATAGGATACAAAAAGCAAGAAGGGTGGGGTACATTCTTGATTGGTGGTTGGTGATTACAGTAGTATGGGGAGGCTCTGGATTGGTTCAGGTTGAGGTGGGGGATTTCCTAACTGGGGTGAGGGAGGGACCCTGGGGTGGTATGAAGCAAGAAGAGTGGGGGCACACTTCTGACTGCTGGGATGCTTGATTTTGGGGAAAAGCCTGGGTTTGGGGGAAACTGAAGCCTAATACTTAAGATGGCGGTGGTTCCTCAAAAAGAAGGGGGAGGCAAACAACAAAATGGAGCTGGTCTGGCTCTCACAACTCAAGTTGGAAGGAATTGACATCTTGAAAATAGTGATTCTTCCAACTCATAACATAGAATATCTCTCCATGTTTTGGATCATCTTTGAGTTTTTCTCCAGGTTTTTTAATTTAACTATATAAATCATATAATAATTTCATATGAATTATAACAAAGTATTTCCCCTTTTATGTGTGCTATTATAAGTTGTGTTGTGTTTTTAATTATAATTTCTCATTGGTAGAAACCAGTTGACTTTTGTATATTGACTTGGTATTCTGTGACCTTGTTATAATTACTTGCTAGTGCAGATTTCTGTTGTTTCTTTGGGGTTTCTACATAGAACAGATAGAACAGAGACAGTTTTCTTTCTTTCTTGCCACTAAGACTTTTATATAGTCTTGTCTTATTGCACTCGCTAGAACTTCAAGTGGGATGATGAGGAGTGGTGGGGAGCAGGAACATCTTTGCCTCGCTTCTTGTCCCAGAGAAGAAACATTAAGTTTCTTAAAACCTTTTCTCTTTTTAATAACTTGCATCATAAGTTTGTCAGGATTTTTTTTTCTTTTTTGTCCTAGTTCTTCATCTCATCTCAGACCTGTTGAAATAAAAAGGACAGCAGAAAACAGAGAAATTTTGGTTACAATTGGAAGTTAGGTCTTAGCCAAGTTAACCTCAGTGCTTTATATTTCAGTTTTTTTATCTCTAAATTAGATCTGTTATGATGATTATTCAGAAAAAATGTCTAATGGTTCTTTATTCATTTAACACTCTAATTTCTAACTTTGATGTAGGCCTGATGATAAATGCTTGATACAGATCTGTGAGCAAGGCACCAGGCCAGCTTTTAGAAACTTGTCATAAGAAAATGTCCAGGGCACAGTCATTTTCAATAACTATTCATAAGTGCTTTGATAGTTTCTAATAATTAAAAGCTGTAATCTTTATTTTTATTTCTTTTTCAAATTTAGTCATTCTTCCCCAATGGTCAAAACCAGCCGAAGACATTTCCTGTTTGTTTTCTCACATAATTTGTTTTGATCACAGAAAATCAGTACAAATGATTCCAGTTGATAATATTTCTAGTTTCTGCCTTGTTTGCACTACTTCCTAACCCTTTCACAAGCAACTCTCAAGAATTTCTATACCTGGGTTACATGATGCCAACATTTGGAGAGGGTGGTAACATCTAGTTCATATTCCAGATAGAAGATATGATAATAATCACATTTTTCTAGAAAGAATACTAGGTATTTAAAGCAAGCTTTTTTCATAACATTGATGCTGATTATTTAAGTATGAAATGTCTTCATAAAGTCTAATATTATTCTGGAGCTCAATTCTTTGCATTTTTTAAGCAAGGAAATTAAGAAAAAATGTTTTATATATTTGTGAGTGTAGAGGGATACCAGTCTAGATATTGTGTTTTTAAAAATAAAATAACTGACAATACTTTGGTCTCCCAAAAGTGCTTGGGAGACCAGTGCTTTGTTACCAGGCAACATCCTTTAAGACACTCAACGATGTGTCAACTGAAAACAATTTCAGATGAGTTTTCAGGTATCGTCTGATTTATGAGGTCAGCACATGAAACAGTTCACTCATTTTTTTCCCTGTAATTTCGGGAGCAGGAGGGAAGAAGCAGAAGTGGAAGGGGACCTCATGACTGAAATACTGAAACCACTGGGAGAACATCAGACAGTGGCCAGACTGAAAACAGTTAATTGCCCTTTGATGCTGCCTGCATTCACCACTTTAAGATTTTGGTTATGTAATGAAATAATTTATTTGGTTTGTCTTTCCTTATTTTCTTCACAGTAAGCTAATGAAGTGACCCGGACAGAGGTGCTGACTGGGATGGGCATGTGTGTTCCTGTGGCCCAGTGTTTAAAAAACATTAAATCAAATGCTATTTCTGAAATTTTGGACAGCTTCTGCTGACTCTTGAGTCTCTCCAAACTCTTTTCTGTGTCAGCAATTTTGAATTTGATTTGGAACATGTTTAAACTTTCTCCACCAAAGATCAGACTGCAGACTTGTAGAGGAGTGAGTAAAGAAATGCAAAGTAAAGACCAGTTAGGCCCCAGGTGTGCTAAGTGTTCTGAATGAAAACTTCTTTTCAGTATAGTCCCAGCCACTGACCATTAATACTGACCCAACTGTCCTCATGCCTAATGATTACCATGGAAGATGTTCTAGAAAATTTAAATGATGCCATTTACTAATTAAAATGCATTTGCTCTGACTGAAATCTATATTTTAAGACACATGATACAGATTGTCTCTGCTGACAGTACCATTGGTTTTGATACTATTTCAAGAAATCAAGAATGTACTCCTTACATAAAAGGATTAAAGGAAGTAGTTTCTATCATCTAAAAAAGTTTAGTTGGATGGGCAGTCTTGTCAAGGTTGTTTGCTTGTCTGTTTCCTAAGAATAAAGGTCACTGATACACCTATCCCTGAGTCTGTAACTCAGTTACTCTATCATGTAAACATTTAAATGTGAAGTGGATAAATATTGATTAGATATTTAACTGATTGTTATTTAAGAATTCCTGTCTAGAATAATAGATTTTGTGTGTGCATGTGTGTGTTTCAATGTTAATTTTCTATTATATGCCAGAGTCCTTTGCAAATACTATTAATCCTCAGCACAAAGTTATTATATATTATTTATCAGTATTTTGCAAATTTAGAAACAAGGGTCCACAAGGCTTAAGCAATATGATAGCATATTAAATGGTGGATATTTGAGTCACTGATATGTTCTCTGACCTAAATTCCAATATTGTTCAACTTCCCATCCTGAATCTTTTAATGGTAATTTAGGGATTAATTTACTTAAAAAACTACAATGTCCTCTCAATAAAAAAAATTCTAGTAAATATTTGTTTATTTTAACTTAGTTTTTGTGTATGCATATGCACTTTTAACTTCCTTTTTCTTTCGTGCACGCAGGAATGTTAATATGCATAGGTTTTGCAACATAAATTATAAAACACAGTATCTCCCCATGTTTGTGGCTGTACTTGTGGGGTTAATGCCACAGCAGACCCACAAATAGAAACAGAGTTTACAGCATTATTTAATATGAGTAGTTTGCTTTATGTTTCAAGTTGCTTTGCATGCATTTTAATACACACAAATCTTACCTGTATAGATATAATATGAATGCTTATTTGAAAACATGATTTGATGAGAGATTATGAAACTAAAATACGTATTTTTAAAATAGATGAAATTACATAGCATGATTTCAAACCAAAAACCTTTGATTATAGAATGCTGCTCATTTACACAGATTTTTTAAAATAAATTCATATCTATCTCTATCACAAAGACTTTTTTATTCAAAATAAATAAAAAAAATTGTATATCTCCATTTCTGGTATAGCCATCTCATTCTTTAAGCATTTTTTTCCTATTTATAAAAGCTAAATTTTCAACTAAAGAAAACTTTTCAAGTTTGCCAAAGTGATGAATTTTTATTCTATCTAAAAATATTTAGCAAGAGTCACCAGAGCACACTTTTTTTTCAAATTTGTTTTTAGTTCCTTTTAAATGATATTATCTGTTCCCCTGAAGAACAAAGAGTGAGGGAAAGAATTCTCATCTGTAAGGAAGAGAGCAGTATTTACATGTGGAAATGGATAATGGATTTGTGGAGATAAAGTGATCAGATGACAAGTATCTCTCCCAGGTCACGGGTGGAAGAGCCAGTTTCTGAAGCAGTTCTACACAGGGGAAGCAAGAAGAAGGCTGGTGTGAATCAGCCCCTCCATGGGCCTCCCCGGTACATACCATGTAGAGATGATAGCCTCATAATAGAGTAATGTTGATTTTTTAAATTGGAATTATAGGATTTCTCCAAATGTGGCTCATACCACTCTCTTGGTGATTTTTTTTTTTATCTTGGTAATTTTTAAATTTCATAAGCCAGTGGCTGAATTATTGTTTCTCCTGTGAAAGAAAAAAGAAAATTGATTTTAAAAATTGATAATTCCATTATTGTTACTATTTAGGTGTATAATCCATTCTGTTTTCAAACAAGCAAGTACTTATTTTGAACCTGGTATATTTTGTCTGAATCTGAGCCACACACACGAATAACTTCTGTGCTGCCACCCCTGCCTCCCAGCCAGCTTCTCCACAACCCAGTCCCCAGGACTCTGACCTGCTGGAGGGAGAGGCAGGTCCTTCAGGGACAAAGATAATCCTTACCATGATGTAGAGTCACTTACTTGTCACCTAAAACTTGTCACTTCTAGGTAACAAAAATACATATATGAACATGGTAAGAAGTATAACAAGTTAAGATTCCACAGTCTATCTAAAATAATCATTGAAAAGAACTTAATTTTTAAGAATTGAGGAGTTTAACACCTATAGGTCCTTTTATTTTGACAAGACTTTTGATTTAAAAGTCATAAAATACTACATTTATTATAAGATTTGGAGTCTCTGCTCTATCAAAAGTCTTTTCTTTCTTTCTTTTCTTTTTTATTTTGAAGATCAAAAGCAAAACCCAGGGAAAGAAAATGGTGTGTCAGTAAAGTATTAGGAAAACACTAACCACTCTCTAAAATCCTGTCTTTCAGGAAAGAACCGTGACCATCAGAAGACAAACAGTAGGAGGATTTGGATTAAGCATAAAGGTAGCCTGCCTTTCCAGCCTATCCTTACAAAGGCTGCCCTGTGAGGGCTGAAATTTGGGGTGCTATCAAGTTTGGAGACTAGAAATTAGACAGAAAGGGCTACCGCACACTCTTTGATATTTAGATTAGGATGCAAATTAGGTAGTAAAGCCTCACAGTACCCTGGCCAGGCTTTACCTTTGGATATAGAAATTTTAGGAAAGAAGTTGGGAATTTATATTACCCAGTATTGGATATACTTCATTACCTTTTCTTGATCTGGTTTCTTCTATCATTTTATACATGACATTGCATTGTGTGTACCTTCCTCTAACCAACCAGAGAAGGAAAGATGGTCTGGGGTTAATGGAGCAAGAACAAATTTCATACCAATAGCCCTGATAGCAAGCAGAATTTCAACCTATCCATCATGTTCTTTGTTTTATTGTTCCTTTAAAGAAATCAGTAAATCTCATTTTACAATGCCAAACACAAAGGGAACCCTTGAACTTTAGCACAGGATTCATATTAAAAAGTAACCATATTTGTTCATTTGCATTTATTATTACATTTTAAAGGTTTTTATTTCTGCATGTTATTGACTATTAGAAATGTACCACACTTGAAATTTATTATAATTGAAACAAAAAAGAAATCTTGAAAGCGAATTATATAAATATTGAGGAGCTACTCAATGACTTTAATGTCCTTAATAAACCTACATCTTTGTATAGAGAAATGAAATTTAATGTTATCTTGATTCTTGGTTTAGGCATTTTATTTATGTAGTATTAAAAATAATTTCTGCATCATAGGTACACATTTCCTGAAATTTTAACACAGATCAAGTCATAAATTGGTGGAAAGTGAAACTCTAAATTTTTGGGAATATCACCTCTAAATAAATTTGTGAATAAATGACTCAGAAAAACCATCCACGCACAACAGTGCTGCTGTCAGTGATAGAAATATTACTATATAAAGCATTGGTTTTAAAATATGTTTTGTACATTTTCTTATGACTCACACAGCTGAGAAAGAGACATGGACCCCACTTAAATGTAAATAGTTAATAGAAATTTATTGTACCTGTGCAGGGGTTGTTGCAATAGGAGCAAATGACCTTGAATGACAGATCAAATGGGTCTTTAAACCCTATTTCTGCATCACAGCAAGCAGGCAGAGATACAGAAGCTGAATCATTGCAGTTAGCCTTGGGCAGGGGGAATTGTGTAGTATGAGGCAGGGCAGGGGTACATTAAGCCTCTCATCCCTATGCACTTTCTTATCTCAGGTTTCTTCTCCTAGTTCTTCCCCCTGCCTATGCACTCCCTTATCTTCAGGCCTCTTCTCAAAGTTCTCCTCCCCATCCTCCATAGGGCTGGGACTAATGGATTCTAAGGAAGTTTCTTCTTCAAGGGTAGGGGGCTCGGTTATCACAGTCTATCTAACACCAAGACTAGGGAGAAATGTAGAAATTATAGGAGGTGGAAACCACCTCATGGGAATTCCATCACTCAATAGATAAGTCTTTTTCTTTTAGTTTAATTTTGCCTTTAGCCAGATGTTTACGGAGATTTCTGTGAAGAATGTAAAGGTACCACTACAGATACTAGAAAGTGCATGAAAGAAATCCAATAGAAAGTTCATTTCATCTGAGATAAGCTTTTCTGTGATCCCAGAATGAATTTGTAGTAGAGCTATATTAATTTTATGCCAGTTAAAAATGTTCTTTTCCTTTTGTTTAATATTTGTATTTATAACTCGAGCCAAATAACACAATGCTATTTATTTTTATTAAGTACTATACTTTTAAACTAAATAGTTCTTAAATATAAATAATTTTATTAAATGAATCTTTTCATTTAAAAAATTAAATTAGTCCAACTCAAAAATATTATAGTCATGATAAATAACTTTCTCAACTAAATAAGTACTATATGTATTTTGCCATTAAATTATTGACCCCATAAGTAACATCTGAACTATGCTCAGCATCATATATTAGGAGGTTTGACCCCCAAAGCCCCTCTATTTTAAGATCCTTATGACACACATACACTGAATAGAAACTGTTCATCCCAAAGAAATACCTTTTATGGTTTTGCAATTTTAGCTTTCCAAATACTAAACTCTGAACTTTGCCTTTTTTTTTTTAACTATCTACCCTTGTGATTATTTATATCAAATTTTGTTCTTTCTTTCTTTTAAATAGCAGTTACTATACAGACCTCTTTTCCCTGTCATCATGTGAACTGGATATACTACTGGATTCATGAATTCAATATATAAAATAAACAGTTTTTAAAAAGTTCATTTTAGGCTCAAAACAGAATTAAAATTTCCATGTTGAACTATTTATTTTTAGCTTCTTGAGCAATTTAAGCCACTAATATAAATACACACATCAATATATAAGTGTATGTTTTACCCTTACTTGCTTTAGTTAAGCATTCGTGGCTGGCGCAGGAGGACGATTTGTAGTGAGGTTTATTATTATTTTTACTGTTTTTTGGGGGAGGGGCTCTGGCATATGGGGCCTGTGCCCAACCCTTTTGAGCCACAGGTGCCGCCCTGTAGTGAGGTTAATTATTAATAAAGCCTTTCACATCTCAACTAGAGCAGCAGAAGGAAGGAAGGTGGCATTTACCAGTGACTCCGATATACTTAGACCTGCAGTACTTCAGTTTTACTTTCAAAAATACTTTCTAAAAAATTGGATGAAGGGTAAGAATTTTTTTTTCCCCTGGAGACAAAGTGTGACTTTGTCACCCTCAGTAGAGTACTATGACATCACAGCTCACAGCAACCTCAACTCCCTTAGGCTTAAGCCATCCTCCTGGCTCAGGCTCCAGAGTAGCTGGGACTACAGGCACTGCCACAACACCCAGCTATTTTTAGAGACAGGGTCTCGCTTTGGCTCAGGCTGGTCTCCAACCTGTGAGCTCAGGCAATCCACCTGCTTCGACCTCCCAGAGTGCTGGGATTACAGGGTGAAGCCACTGTACCTTGGGAAATTGTCTTTTTCATCAGAAAACACTAAAGTCGTCTAATAGAAGCTGCCCACACTCTGCCCTCCCAGCACATCTTGGCACCTACGATGTTCCTGCCACGGTCTCCACAGTGTGGGTGGCAAAGCCTCGCCCTGCTGGTGCAGTCAGTGCCACACAAGTGGGAGGCGCAGCGCAGAGGTGCTTCCACGTGGGTCTGTTTCTCAGGCTCTGTCTACTAACGCACCTCTGTGGATGGACAGGACCTGCAGGGCAGCTTGCAGTCCCTTCAGCCACTACGTCCCCAAACTCTTGACGTCTCCCTCCCATGCTTGGCACTGGTCTCCTCCCAGCCCTCTGTCCAGAGGGAAGAGTTGCTGGTTCTACGCTGCTGGTGAGATAAAAGTTGGGTTTTAATCTTCATTTCTTTTCTTTACTTTGTATGAGACAATGATGACACTTCTTGGACCAAGCTGTGCACGGGGCTTAGAATTAAGACAGTTATAGGTCTGGCAAGTGAATTCCAGGATTTAGACTCTTGCCTTGAAGGGTCAATGCCAGCTATGATGCAAGGCCTGCTGAGGGGGCTCTCATCTCAAAAACGCTGGAAATACCAAAGAATAATAGGGAGATTTAATAGAAACGAAAAGAATGTTATGTTAGATTTAAATTTTTTAAATATGACTTAAGTACATTTTAATTAGTTTTTCTTCAAATTGTGTCCACCTACCATTATTGCTTATGTTTGCTCCTTAATAAACTTCGTGGTTTGCATTCTGGGAATTGCTTATAAACTCTGAGACTGTCCTTTGAAAGACATACTGCTTTTCTCAAATCATATCCCTAAATGCTAGACCCTCAAGTTGGAACACTGCCATCTGAAAGAGCCCGACATCAGTGACATTGAGATTTTATGTGGGATCACTGATTTCTCTTAATACACATTTATCCTTTAGATTCCTAAAATCATATCATTTTATAACCGAAATATTTTAGCATGAAAAGCAGAGACCCAAATTACCTACATATCCATGTAATTCTAAGTAACTATATATATGTAAAACAGAAACAAAAGTGACCTCTGAGCACAAGGGCAGACTTCGCTCTAGCCACGCAGGTGGAGGGCGCCCTGCCCAGGAAGGGGCCTGCATGGGCCGTAGCGCTTGCTCCCAAAGTCCTGCCTTCTGGGTAGGCAAAGTATTCTTGTTAACCTCTGGGCATGTTCCCCATGTCCTGTGGGAATATACCCACTTCTGGAATATGTTGCTTTTCCTCTGCTTTCCCATCGCTTGTTGTATTTGTTTGAAAGTTTGCAGTTTGTTGCAGTTTGGGAAATTGAGAAGGATGAAATAGTAACTAAGTTAGAATGTTAACAAGATGGAATTCGGAGGCGTGATACGTGCACGTGTATCACACACACCCCCACCACATCCCATCTGTCTTTAAGAGGCCTTTATCCCGACCCTGAGAGCACCAGAACCCTTCTCTGGCTTTTGGATCGTGCTCACTCCTGCTCCCAGCACTGCAGGAAGCCTCGCTGCATTAAGAGGTTTCTCTCTCTGGTGGCCTTTCAGAGGCGTGCCATACCTGCTATAACTTTGGGTCTTTCCTGCCTGTTAGTCATCCTGCCGTCTTACTTGATTGTAACTTCTTTCATGAGCATAACCTCATGTGCTTTCTCTCCTGTACTAGTTGGCCCTTCAGTACAAAATCATGCTCTTCTGTTTACTTTTTTTCAATTTCCACAAAGGCCACATCTGAGTTTCCTCAAAAACTGTACAGATGAACCACTGAACTTCACAATCACATCCCTTTCTCTATGTTTTCAGACAGAAACTGCTTCCTTTGCAGGGATTACGTTCATCAGGCTGCTGCCCCACGGTATAGTTTTCCTGCCGGCCTTTCCTGACTGTGAGGACAGTGCACTCGGCCTGGGGCCTGGCTGCAGCTCCCTTCCTGCTGGCATTTTCTGGTTCCTCTCTGGCTCCTACCATTTCTATAACTAACTTAATGGTATCCACAAACTATAACCACAGAAACAACCTCACTTTGCATCACAGAGCTCAATATTTTTGTATTTTTGCCTCAATCTTCTTGTAAGAACAACCACAGGGACAGTGACGGTAAAGCAAGCCCCTATCTTGTCCTTCTGAGACTTTATCTTCCATGTCTTTTAAAATACAATATTACCATTTGTATATGATTAAACTGCATCCCATTCGTTACCATGTGAAAAAATTACCTTAGGGAGAAGATGTTTCAAATATTATGAATAGAAAAATATTTTATAGGTAATTTTCAACTGACACAACTTTTCTTATTGTAAAAATAAATTATCCATAATTTAGATAATTCAATAAAGAAAATGTATGCAATCAAAGGTGATCTCTGTTTGGCAGCTTTAACTTTGCAGCAATCAAATATATAATTATAATTATTATTATAACCCCTAATCATCTTGTTATTTACAGGTAATAATTGCTAATATGTATGACTTGCTTAATAAGTGCCAGAATCTGAGTTAAATACTTTACATGTTATTTAATTCGGTTTTATGATTCAGCAAAGTAGCCAGGTACTATCATCTCTTCCACAGATAGTATCAAGAAGTTGATTAAGTGTCATGGTTATAAGTGGCAGAGCTGGGCTTGAAACCCACATAGAGCTGATGGCAAAGTCCTTACTCTTAATAACAATAGTCAGAGCTATAAACCTGGAATAAATAATCTCTAAATTTTCTACCTGAAAATCAAGTTTCCTTTCTATGTTATTAACATTCTGGTTTATTTAAAACAGAAGTAAATGTACAAAAATGACCAGGATCAAACAAGTAATTTACTAGCATCAAGGGTTGTATACTAATCATCAAATTTTCAAAATTAAAATATCTGTATAGTAGCTGTAATAAATTTCTGCCTTTTAACTTATTAGTTATTTCTGGGAAGAAGTTTCTGAAGAACATCCGTTGATACGTGGGACAAGTGCACTACATTTCTCTCCATTCTGTCCTCCCATTCTATTTTACTAAAGTCTGAGTTATTTGTTTACACCACAGGCAAGATAGGTGCGTACCTTTCCCAAAAAAAAGCAGATCACAGGCAGATGTAGCTCAGTTTGGACATTATAGATTAGTCCCAAGAATCAGTTAAAAACACTGCCAATTATTTTTTCAGAGAACATTAGTATTTTCATTAAACAGTTTTATTGAGATATAATTCACATCGCACACAGTGTAACCATTTAAGGTGTAAATTCAAACGTTTTTAGTGTATCCACAAACCTGTGAAAACATGGCCGCAGTCAACTTCAGAGCATTGCTTCCCTTTAAAAAGATGCCCATTCCCTGTAGCTGCCACCTCCTCCCCCCGTCTCCCACGACCCAGCCCTGCACAACCACTAATCTCCCTTTTGTCTTTATAGATTTCCCTATGTGGGACTTTCACATGAAAGCAATGGTATAGTACATAGGAAAGATAATTAATTTTGCCAAATGCAAATTAATTGATTTGGGGGGATAAAGGCTGCATTCAGATGGAGATGGTTCTTGCCACGTTCTTCCAGGTGATTTTTCAGTTGCCTCTCCCAGGCCTGTCCATTTATTAACCCCGATTCCTGTGCTGTTATTTGCTTACAAGTATTTTCCTTATTCTAAATAAAACAAAATAATATTGGGGAGGTCTATTCATCTTCTTTCTTTCTCATTTCCAAAGCACAGAATATGATCGATTGCTTGATTGGTTCATTAGAATAATAAAACTATTGAACTAAAAAGATTTATTTCGGAAGATTCCCGATGCCCTGAAAGCATTACAGGTTTGATTTAGTACAGTTTCACAGTTATGCTGGCAAACCATTGTATAGAGTCCTCAAAATGCTTTAGATGGAACTTTATTTCCCTGTTCCCACAAAGTTAGGTATAAATCAACTATGCTTTGTAAAAAGAATACAACCAAGTTGAAGGAAGTCTGTGTCACTATTACATGGGCTATTCTCCACAACACTGCCTCCCTTTCCCCAATCTTGATTTCACCAAATACTGGAGAACAAGGATTGTGAGCCATACCCCTCAAATCCCAATGCCTCCAAATACACACAGACACACACCCCTGGGCCAAGGGTGCCTAGGGAGAAGATGGTGACCTCAGGCCGTTTCCACTCGAGTGGGAAATCAGACATTGATCAAATTGTTATGTGAATAAAGGTAAATCATAGCCACAGCCCCCACTACAGAAGTAAATTACTTTAAGAGACACTGAAGGAGGAGTCTTTTAGCCAAAATGTCAACAAGAGTAGACATTTGTTTGGTTCAGAGTCAAGAACAGACCCACCCCATAAGGAGAACAGAACACTGAAGGCCTCTATGCCAGCACTGCAACCCAGGGGCTGCACAGGCCGCAGAAGAAAGGGATGTCATTGTCTCTCCAAGAGCAGTGGGAAGCCTATCGCCTGCTTCAACAGGATGAGCCACATAATTTGCCTCTTACCTAGAACACCTCAAGTTTTCTTTTTTAGGTCCTAAACTAAATCAATTAACTTTAATAGAGCCAGACTGCTGTCAGATTTTATCCAATTGATGAAGGTACTGTGATTTTAAGTCCCAGTTTTATCTTCTGCATTTTGTCTTAAAATTTTCTAAGTAATGAAGTTGTTTTCTTAAATAAATATAACAATTATCTCAGGGCTACAAATGTCTGATTTAAAAGCAGAATATAGTAATAATAAACACCATATTTGAATTCAAGCCACTAAAATTTTAGGAGAAAGTTTACATATGAAAGAAAAATGTTGACAAAATAGGGGTCAGCTACATCTTACCATTAAAAAGTAATTACAGTAGCACCACTAGTTAGCAGGGGATACATTCCAAGACCCCCAGTAGACACTCAAAACCACAAAAGTATTGATGAAACCCACTAGATAGCCTGTGTGTGTACATTTGTATCTATGTAGTATGTTTTTTCCTATGTGTACATACATATGCTAAGGTTTAATTTATGAAGTAGGCATAGGAAAAGTTTAACAACAACAATAACAAAATAGAACACATAACAATATGCTATAGAAAAAGTTATGTGATATGGTTTTCTCTCTCTCAAAATACCTGTTGTATTGTGCCTTAAATGCCTGAAACCACTGGAAGGGAAAATGGAGATAAGGGCGGGGGGGACTGTTGTACAAATCTGGGTGCTGAGGGAAGATGAAATTACTGAGTCAACCCTTGGAAGATCTCTGTCTCAATGGCTTTTTCTCCAGATGGACCCCAACTTGGTAACTTGCATTAAAAATCTGAGCATTAAAAAATCTTTGGACTCAGTAGTGGAAAGAGAGAACAGCATTAAAGAGAAAAACAGTGAAAGGGAAACCCTCCAATGATAGCCACTCTGACAAAATCCACATGAGCGTTGTATCTGCCCTGATATCTGAATCACGATATCTGCAGGATTTGTTTCACCTTTTTGTACTACACCCAAGCTCATCGGTGAATGGTTTATTCAAGTTAATAGCTTTTTCTTCTAAGAGATGTAGATGTATTCTTCACATCCTTTCTAATTTCAAAGTATGTCTAGAAGCTGTCAGCAAGTGTAACTGGGCCCCAAAAGCTTTAAACTTCATTTATTCATCCATTCCTTCAATTTAGCAATCGTTTCAAGGATAAAGCAGGTATCATCCCTGCACTGAGGTTATATCAATGCACAAGACAAACTAACAAAATGTTAAATACCCTGAAGAAACTTATGTGTTAGTTAGGGATGGGAAGGAAAAGAAATCAGTAAGTATTAAGAAATAGATAAAGGCAGGTTGGAAGCAAGTAACTATAATGCAGGGAGCCCAGAATAAAGTGTAAGGGATTGGGAACTTGGAGTCTAAACTAATAAATTTGAAAGTTTTAGAATTGATCAATTCTAATACTATTTAGAACTTTAATGCCATGTCATTTTACTCATTAATTTTTCCTTTTACTCATTAAATCTCAATTGTTAGACTGCTGTAGGATAAAATACATCACACTGTCAGGTACAAATCACTATTCTCTTGATTAGGTCAGAGGTAAGGTCATTTTGGATGGGTTAGTGCCTCTTAGGGACATATAGCCTAAAAGGTAGAACTCAAATTAGGAGTTGTAGCCTCTGACAGTGACTTGAAGGTGGAGTAGTAGATGGACAGTGGGTTGATGGAAAATAGTGAGGAAAAGTTGTTTGGTTGAGTAGTGGATTTGAAATTCAATCTGAGTGGGACAGTCTTCACTATCTTATTTATCCTTTCTTCTTAATATTCCAGAACTAGAAAGGACTAAATTTGCAACCAAAAAATTGAATACCACTATTTTTCTCAAAAACTTTTGACTATCCTATATTGAAGTATGCTAGAAATTCACTGTTAAAAATTGGCATTCATGGGGAAAAGGTGTTGATGTTAAAATAATTTTTTTATCCTTTAAAAAAATAATAAGGTTAGAAGTTTACATATTTGGAAGCTAAAGGAACTCCACCGGCATTTACACAGTCTTTCCAGCCGTCCCGTGTGAAAGTGTTGTTCTTGTTTTCTACAGCACATTTCCTTCTTTAACGTACTTACTTGATTTTCGACTATTGCTTTCAACCTTCTCAACTTTATAGTAAGGAAATAGGATCTTTATGGAATAATTTTAAGAATTTATTTTATTTTACACCAGTTTAGTTTACTTATTTGTCTTTCTTTTTCATCTCTTATTTGATCAAATAACAACGCACTACTGAATATTGTTGGTAGTTGAGTCTATTCTATAAAATTGTTTAGTACGTGCTCCTACACAAGGATAATGCCAACACTGATTAAGGAATGTCAGATGAATCTCTCATCATTCATATGCACATTCTGATTTGGTTCATCCATTTGTGCAGGTAAAGGGCTCCTTGATCCCTTACCATCCAAAGAGGACCCTGTACCACTTAGTCATCAGTTCAGCCAGATAACAGAAATACATAATTATTTGGTGTTTAGAATCCTAACTAAAAATCTCTACAATGGACAGCATTGCTACACATTGAAAGGAATGTCTATATAAAGACATTAATGATTTTTTTGATAACTGAAAACTTTCAAGGGTAGTGGTTATTGATTATTGCAGGTCTAAGCAAAATTCTAAGCAGGTAGATAAGTTTCATGGGAGCACACTCTACTGGTGTCTACTCAACATTCCCTTCATAGGTTATGTAGTTTCTTAACTAAAAGCTGTGGTTTTTAGATTAAAATGTAACATAAGATTTCCTCTTTTCAGGGAGGAGCAGAACATAACATTCCAGTTGTTGTTTCAAAAATCTCCAAGGAACAAAGAGGTAACATTTTCAGAGAATTTTACAGTAACTATTCCTTTGTAAGTCATTGTTTTTGAAGTGGCAAACCTTCAATTCATAAATTAGTATATAAGTGATGAGCTTCAGATTTCCCTAGATCTGACAGTAAGTTGTGAAGTTTGATTCCTGAGTCCTCACCCTTTCCCAATCTGCAGGATGCTTCTCTCACAGAAGCTGAGCAAGACGGAAAGATAACTAAGTACCAGGCATGAGTTAGGGGCTGCAGAGCTTTTCAATTGTTTCTTTAAACAAAGCTAATAATGACAAATCACACGTGGTAAAGACAATTTTAGGTATTTGTTTTCCAGTTCTCTTAAGCAACTTTCATTTGTCAGCCTTTCAGGTGAAACTTATCTAAGAAAAGCAATGGAGATATAAAGCCACTGTTGCACTGACCTAAATTGGTAAAACAATGTCATGTTTGAAAGTGAACTTGGGTTCACTTGGCGCAATGGCTCACGCCTGTTATAAAATTGATCATCCACCCTCAAAAGACTGACCAATTTTTAACAACCAGAAATCTGAAGTAGGAGAACTAGATAGAAATATCTTGTGTTATGTTTTAGTGATTGAAGTGGACTGAGTCACATTATTGTTTTGCAGTTCCATTCTTTATGAACCTTTTAAGATATCATCTAAAAAACTTAAGTTTTTGTTTCATTTACAGGTTTTGCTTTTATTTAATTAAAAACTTTTTCATCTGCAAATAGTCGCTGCATTATCAATTGTCTTTTTTATTCATAGCGGAACTTTCAGGATTGCTCTTCATTGGGGATGCAATTCTACAGGTACACACTTATCCTTATTACAGTGTAACCAAATATTGAGTCGGTTTAGCATATACCAGGTGAAACTATGCTCTTCTTTTCATTGCAGATAAATGGAATTAATGTGAGAAAATGCAGACATGAAGAAGTGGTGAGTTGACTTTTCCTTAATGTCATAATTCACCCCATGTGCAATAGGATTAAATGCATTAGTGCCTTGCCACAATATTTTCATTTCATTCATTAAGAAGATAGGACATTGGTCCAGTGGGCTATCAAATGATCTCTTGGTTGAATGAAATTTTTTCCTATTAAAAACTGATCAGTGAGTACTGATCAAGATGAAATACTGAGGGGATAGTTGTTTGATATGTTTTTCTAGTTTTTCTATTAATCCCTACCGGCCAATGTCCACTAAATATATCTCTAAGCCTTTGCAAATGTTTGAAAGGTTATAAACAACATCTTATGCCACATAGAAAATATGTGGGGGGAAACAATAAAAAATAATCATACAACAATACAATATAACACACACAAAACACCAAAATACAGCACAAAAACTACTTACACAGCATCTCATTGCATTAGGTATAATCTAAAGATGACTTATGTGGGAGGATGTGCACGGGTAATATCCAAATACTGCATCATTTTATGTAAGGGACTGGCACATCTTTGGATTTGGGCACTGTGCATGAGGAGGCTGGATCAAATCTTCTGGAGATACCTAGGGACAAATGGAAGAGCAAATAAAAATTCTGTATGTGTGAGAGAGAGGGAGGGAGAGAGGTGGGGAGAGAGGAGTTTAATCTCAAGGCAGATTTAGGACTAGGCAGAGCAGTCATCAAGCTTTACTTTTCTTGGATGTTTGTGAATGTGCAGATTCTGAGGCCCTGGGATAAGATACTCTAATTTGGCAAGTTGGACTGGGCCTAGTAATTGGATTTTAACAATCAGCCTAAGTGGTTCTATTGTAGGTGTCCTCTAAAACCACATTTCAGAGAAGGTGCAACATTAAGGAGCTTGCATAGGGATGATGAGACGGCATAAAACACAATTCAGAAGGAGCAGGGCTGTGCTCGGCATTCTGGGAAATGTCTGTCATGGTTGATTAAATGTCACTCTGAAACCTTCACTGAATTTCTGTATCAGCTCCTATGGGAAGGAGTAGAGGAGAAATTGTGTTTCAACGTTTATACTCAAGGGTCAACCAAAATGAAAAACACTGTAAGCCTCTTGCTTCTCACAGTTCTGGTTTATTTGGCTTTTGAATACATTGCTCCTATGTTAAAAGCTATTTGGAGAAAAATATGTTGATATATTTCAGACCTCAGAGAAGCTTTCTCAAGTATCTGTGAAAAGCCATGACCGCACAAGGAGTGAAATGAAGAGGGTTTCTACTGGGAGCACTCAGCATAATTGATCAAGGCTCCTTAGAGGTCATCTCATTATTTTGTCTTCTCAAAATAGGATCTGGGCCACCTGTTGCCACTCTGTGCTAAATGGCATTTTAAAACACACACACACATTTGCAAGTGTGTTTATTTCTTAACATGCCACATATACATATATATGATATATCTATGTGTGTATATGTGTATACATATATATGTGTATGTGTGTGTGTATATATATATTTCAGGTCTCAAAGCCTCAAATCCTTCATATATGTGCAGAGAAAATCAGTGTTTTAGAGCAGATTTTTAAGCAAGAGAGAAGACAGTGTAGTGCCCTCTCTTCTGCAGACCCACATGTCAATTTTAAATATAGCCATGTAAGCAAAGATACATGTAACCTGAGTCTTTTTTCAAAAGTGCCAAGGGATTTTAAACTCATTATCCAGGGAGTAAAAACAAATGCATTCTCTCTCAAAAGCACATACTGTTAGATGCAGTGCAATTTGCCCTTCAGAGGCAGGCAGCCTGCTTAGACAGGGGCTTTGATTAAACAGATTAGTGCAGCCTGAAAGATCAGAATGCACTAATAATTCCACTTCTCACTGGTGCTCATTCTGTTAGACTGGAAAGAAATTCAGAATTATATTGTAAATTATATATGGTCCTTCATAACAATTTTTTTGAAAAGCTTAACCCTATCAGCTTTGAAATATACTAATATGTTTCATATTCATACTTAGGGACTAATATGCTTACTTACTTCCATTCTTTGACTTCCTAAAAGCTGTTAGATGCTTTTGTCCTCACATATTACCTGATTGCATTGATGCACTGAATAGATCTCTGTGTGACAGAGAAATTAATTAAATGTTAAGGTCTGAACTTACATGGGCAGAAAAAGGCACAATAAGTGTAGAGAACGTGGGTGGTTCTGATACAGCATACTGAAACTCCACTTCCCATGTGGAGCTCCAAATTTAAGAGCAAATTGGCAGGTATGGGAAAATGTTATTTGTGCATGTAACTTTTCTTTTATTCCCCTTTTCTATTAATTGATATTGTCAGAAATCATGCATTCACCCTCCAATCAGCTTCACTGTTAGGAAAGCTTTCACAGTGGAGCTGATAACATCTTTGTTGGAATTTCAAAGTTTGATTTACCTAGGAGAATTCTACCTTGTCCACTGAAGACATTCAGTAGATTTTGGGATGTAATTCTTTACCTAAATGCCTGGAATTAGATCTCTGATACATTCGAATCTCCTGTGTTTGTTTCTCATAGCACCAGTCTGGGAGTGCCATCAGTCAATCCAGCCTTAACCCATGTCCCCCCAAGGCTTTCTCCTTGCTGAGTGATTGCTAAGGAGGGGAAGCTCACAAAGTTTCCTCATTAAAGAAAATGAGAACCAGTGCAAAGTGCTGTTTGGGGATGCAAAATGGTGTGTATATAAGGCGTCAGTGGGAAACAAACAATTGCAAACAATTGTATGCAAATCCTAGCACCAACACTTACTGATGGTGCAATTTCAGGCAAACAAACTAACCCTTTTTGTTGCTTTCTTATTCATTAGTGAAAATGAGCTACTAATACTTGTTATGGGTGTTGAATAATAATAACATATATGAAACTCCTAGTATATGCCTTGCAGTCAAGAACAGCCAGATGTTATTTGAAGCTGTTGTACCAAAATGTGAGTGGAATTACCAAGAATTACCCCAGCACTCTGAGTTCAGTTGAGTTTTAGGCTCCTTTTATTTAGCTGGCACCAAGAGAAGATTCATACCCAAAAAAAGGTCTTGGCCCAGAGAGGCAGGGGAGCAGGGTTTTTAACTTGTGCTTTCAGTTGGAAGGGGGTTTCTAAGAGTGAAATGATTATAGAAGCAAAACTTGATTACATACAGCTTTTAAGGGAGACTTAGACAAATTGTAACCCGGGATTCAGAGACCATCCGCTTGGCATGTTGTCTCCCAGAGTAAGAGGTGGGTTTAAGTGGGAACAGAGTGAACAATTCTTGTTAGTTGTCAGTGGTGTTTGCCTACCTAACCCACATAGTTTGGGGGTCTACACCATAAGCACAGCCAGCAATATGAAGCAAAGATCAGGCTGTGTAACATTTAAAAAATACCTACGGTTAAGCATTCCCATTAAGATGGGAAGCAAGGAAAACCCTTGCCAAGGCTGCTGGTAAGGCGTGGGGTCTGAAAGTTTAGGTTAAAAAGAGTTAAACATTAGATCTTTCATCTGAATAAAGGCCTTATTGGTCTTAGGGGGCTCTGAAGCAGAGTAAATCATCAAATGTTAAATATCATTCCCCATGGCCAGCAAGTTCTGAACTGGATTTTCCATGCCTGTCCTGTTTTCCAAATCTGCTCGTTGAGTTTTTGCACTTGCATGGAGATGGAATTACAGGTTCCAAATGCATTATAGGCACAGTATCCAATATGGATGCAGCTAGGACTGGAAGTTATTTTCACAGTAATATACTCAGTGTTATTTAGGACAAAGCTACTGACCGGTATATTTTTCTCTAGTTGTGTATCTCCACATCCATGCATCATGATGTTGCTTTGCCACAAATGAACAGACAGGAAAGCCAACAAAGAACATTTTTAACAGCACTTTGGAACGGACTGAACAATTTACACACATCCGTGAGGAAGACTAGATCTGGCATTCTTTTCTGGGACACATTTGCTATTTCCTTCCCTTTATCATATGATATTACAAAGTATAACAGGGTGGCAGCAGAGGCAAGGGGAAAGAGGGTCATAGCTGCAGGGACACACAGGAATGAAATTAAGATTTTAACAGTCTTAGCTTGAGGTCTTCTTGAGGGAGCACAGTCCAGGGGGTTCTGCAGTCTTCTTTCTCCTTCTTCATCCAGGTGCAGCGGATCCATGCTGGCAGGCCGTTGGCTTTCAAAGTAATTGTAATGGTGAGGATAACAGTGAAGGGGCCTACTACCTGGGGGCCAGTGCTAGGAACCAGCCTAGCAAATTATTAGAAAACCTGGGAGTGGACCAGTGCAGGATGGAAAAGAGAGACAGAAAATAGCAGGATCAGGAGGACCTTTCCTCAATAGGAAAAGGCAACCTCAGCTTTATTGCACAGCTTTTATATACAGTACCTTGAAGGCATGATTTTGTCATAATTGTATAACTTGATTAAAAACAGCCTAAGAGCAAAATAGCATTCTCAGCTGTCTGTGCTGACCAAAAGGGCGTATCTCCATTCTAATCTAGTCAGGAACCAGCCATAACAAGAAATAGCTGGGGCCAGGTTGCATTTGGTCCTTGACTCAAAACTGGGGGGTCCTTGCCTCCCAGGAGGTTGGCTCCCTACAGGTCAGTTTTTCTTTCTGGAAGACTTGATGTACACCTGGTCTCCTGATTGGAAGGCACTTTTCAAGCTCTGTATCCACTCTTGTGGGTTCTAGGTATGTACCTCAAATCTGTAAGTAGCAGTCTTTCTGGAGTTGAGAAAGGGACTGAAGATATTTTAAGAGAGAGTTAGTTATTTCTGCTAGCTGAGGGTCACACACATAGGGAGTAAAAGGGGGGGTCCCCTGTACATGATTTCCACTCTATAGGGAGAATGCCATGCTCTAAGGGCTGCCAAGGGGAAGAGCTCTGCCCAGCTTTCACTGGTCTTATATCTAAGATTAAAGAAGGAAAGTGAAAAAGTTCAAATCAAAGAATCAGTTCCAAGCCACTGTTGCTCATCCTCAAGCTTCTGCCATGCATAGACCAGTCAGCCAGCTCCTGGTTTGTGACCAGGGCAGGACTGTAGTCTACCTTCTCAGGATAAAGTGGTGGGGATGCTCTGGGTGTCATTAGTCTGTGCACTCCTAGTCATTGGCTAGATTCACACATGAGTGATGTATCCAGGCAGGAATGCCATCTACCTTCACTGCTTTTGGTGTGGACAGGATCACCCAGTAGTGGCCTTTCCACTATGGTTTCAGAGGGCTTAGGCTCCAATTTTTAATCCACACCTGGTTACCTGGAAAATAGAAATGGACTTGGGGAAAAAAATTATTTATGACATCTAACATATACCCTTTCTGAAATCTTTTTCATTATTTTTCCTAGTGACATTAGTTGGTTAATAATTTAGTAAGTTTTTTTTTCCAGTTCACTCTGGGTCCCTGGTAAATTTCCTAAACTGGGAGAGGGTCTGTGATATAGTAAACAATGCTAATGGTAAAGCCTGGATCCATTGAAGGTGTCCAGCACTTGGGACCCTGAGGTGGTATTGGAGTCTCTGTTTGGCTGCTTGACTGGGAAAACCTCTCCTAACCTCTTTTTGGTAGCAGTGGAAGCAGCCAGGAAAGCTCTCCACGCCTCCATTCTGACTTTGCATCACTCTTTGGTTGTAAAGAGCATTAAAAGAAATTGCTGACAGTCATCCCAAGTGGGATGGTGGGTCTGAAGAATGGACTTAATCAGGGAAGTAAGAACTGGGACATCTCAGAAAAAGATGGATTCTGAATTCTCCAGTTGTACAGATCCAAAGTGGAAAAAGGGACATAAATAAGGAAAAAGTGGGCCCCTCTTGCCTCATCCTCCAAAGGAACTGCTTCCCAGAGGGGGACGATAGGGTTCTCTCACCTGGGCTTCTGGCATCTGACCATAGACCAGATGCATGATGCCAGAGGCAAGAGCTGAGGGTATGAGGGACAGGGTGCTGATGAGCCCTTCTCAGTGGATGAGACCATGAGGGAGGAAGTCCTGTTGAGGTTGTAAGAGGGCAGTAGGAGACCGTGAGGGAGGAAGATCTGTCAAGGTTGTAAGAGGGCATCAGATAATCTTCAGTAGGGGAAAGGACCTGCTTATGAGCTGTCTGGTCTGTCCATGGCTGTGGGAAAGTGAGGAAATCACAAAGTAAGTTCCAACAGTGTTGCGTTGGGGTTTCACGAGAGACAGACAGCGTCACCACAGGTGCAGTCTCGCATCTGGAATTATTATAGTGAAAGAGAGAGACTACCCGCTGATGGCAAGTAGCAAAGCTTTATTGTTCAAGACTACCTTTTATAGTTCGCTGGTCACGTACACATTGTTAATTAATAAGCAAAGCATTCATACTATCTTCTAAAGTTAGTTCAACCTTCAAAGAGACACAAAGTTTGAAAACTTTGAAACAGCTGCAAAAGGGAGTTTGTCTAAAGACTTGATACTACCAAGAGGGGAGTAAAAACTTTGAAGTTACACTGTGCACCAATTATATTACAGAAAGCAGATTTATGGCTTCTGTCTCTGGCAATCTGGAGGCCTACGTAGTTTTCTGATAAGAGTTCACTTATCAACCCCTAGGCTGTGTCTCTGCAGAAAGGTTTTAATCCCTTCTTTGCAGGCTTAACAGCCATATGGCCAGAGTCACTGGAGATGGGTTTTTATGCCCTAATCCCCAGGCCCTGTTCCATGCTGACCAGGGATACCAGATCATTGACAGAGTTCCTTTCCACAGGAGTCTGTCCACCTGCTTCTGGAGCTTAAAGGGAGCACATAGTTTGTGAAGGAGCACACAGCTGTGGGGTTTACCCTACACTCCATCATGCAGGCATTTAAAAAAACATTCCCCATATTAATAGATGAAGAATAAAAAGTGGTAACAGAATTAAATACCTCCACCCAAAAGAGTATTTTAGAAGTCTTTTGGTGTCACTAGCATAAATCCATCTCATATAAAGTATTACAAAAAAACCCCTAATATACTCATACATTATTTAGCCCTCCAATTATTGGTAAACATGCATCTCCCTTCTGATTCTTTATTTTTACTAACAATACAATCCTCGCTACCTTAGTATGATCCAGCTGTTGTGATTTTATGGGCAGTTCTTGGGATAAAGTACTGAACCCTCCACTTGCTAGGCCATAGAGTGTACATTATGAGCTTACTCTCCACCATTGAAGAGGAGTAGTAAAAAAAAGTTTCTCTGGTATTAAAAAACAGTAAAATATCCTAGAATCTTGAAAGACCCCAGGCTACTGCTCCTTCCTAGTTTTCATTAGGCCTACAAATTTAATGTAGGTCCCTATCCCAAGCTACTTCTTCTAGGGGGAAACAAAAAACACAACAAAGGAGAATATCTTTTTTTTAGAACAAACAGAACATTCTTTCTTATTTGTCTGTACTCAGGAGGTTTCTAAACCCTTACTTCTTTATTAAGTAGATTGAGGTCTTTTGTTTGGGGCAGAGAGAATGGCAATTTTTTTTCCATTGCCCAGCCAGCCTAGTAAGCCCTGATGGCACTATCGTAACACCTTTCTTAGGAGCCATTCACCCTCTTGATGCTAACATTATATTTAGAGCTACAATTCAGCATGATACATTTCTGTTCACTAAGGATGTCTGGTTGGCTCCAGAATTAAAAAACCTCTGGGAAAAGAGTATTTCTAAATGGTCAAAACAGAAAACAAAATTTATCATGAAGCATTTCCCTTCTGGCAACTGATAGTAGGCTTTGCAACTATCTACAATAGTTAGCAGACAATTAGGAAAATGCTGCTATTCTGATAATTTATAAAGTCCAGTCTTTGGAAACTAGACAGAAAAGCTTGGTTCTAACCTAGTAACCAAAGCTATATAATTAATTAGTTCCTACAGGTTTCAGGCAGAAAATGGCATTGCTGTGTTAGAGTAATAATCTGGTTGTTGTTGACTTATCAGTGAACTGCAGCTCCTCTCTCAGGGGAAGAAACTCTGTAATTTAACAAATCACCGTATTTTGGGTTTTGACATTGCACATGCTTTTCAATTTCCATCTGTTCCTCTGGTTCATTAGTATTTTATTGTTGCTACAGTCAGAAGCATTTTAATAGTTTTTCTCTCCCTCTAAAATAACATACCACCAACTATCTTCTGTCATCTCTTTGGGCGCCTAAAAATGGCATGTCCATTCCAATTTTAAATAGCTTTTAGGAAGTATTATTTTTCCCTTTTTCCCAAAAGTTCAAGATTTGGCTGCCTTTGGCTATGCGTTAGAATAATTGCTTTGTGTATGAAAACAAATATTCAGAACCTACTTCAAACACAGATTTTTAAAAATATGGAATAGAGCAATGTCCTTTTATGTTCTTAAAATGACTATTAGATCAGAACATGATCAAGAAATTCAATATATTCATCTGAAAATGCACATATGCACAATTTTCACTTGCACACCCCACACTTTCCCAAACACAACACATACACTCCCTATATGCCATACATGCATACGTACCCATATTCCATACCCACAACCTCAGCACTCTAAACTCAAACACACATACACACATCATGCATGAATGCATATACTTCAGTGCACACACACAAATATACTACATATATACTCACAAATGCATACATCCTACATATATACACATAACCTCACACACACACATAATTACACACATCTCATAATTTCACATGTCCCACACTCCCCCAACACAAACATAAATATACACACCACACGTACATATGCACTGCACACACACGCATGATCCATATATATATCAACTACAGACACACACATACACACAACATTACTAGCCTGTGGTTGTGAAGAGAAATGAAAACACAATATCAACATTGTGAGCATGATAGCAAAAAGCATCTATAAATAAATACAACTAAACATGTACAGTAGGAAATGTACATTAGGATATATTTTGGAATAGATTTTTAAGATTGTTGCAGTTATTTTAGTAACTTTCTAAAATTGGATTTTTTTTAACTAAATGGATAATTTTTCCTTATTGGTCATGTTCTGTCTGTGAACACTCAGACCTATTTCTCCTGAAGTGAAAGTGAAAGATCAAGACCAAAGGTAGAAGAATGACATTGGTTCATCTGGTCAA
>CAUYQV010011420.1:0-27528 GCA_963574575.1 Galagoides demidoff
TGTAGTAGAGACGGGGTCTCACACTGGCTCAATTGGCTCAGGGGGGTCTTAGCTGGTCTCGAACCTCTGAGCACAGGTGATCCGCCCGCCTCGGCCTCCCACAGCGCTGGGACAACAGGCGTGCGCCACCACGCCCGGCCGGGATATATTTTTCTAATGAAAAATTAAAGATGTATTTACGTCTTCATGAAATATTGTGACGACTGTTAATTAAAAAAATATTGACCCAAAGTATTAACTTTCTCCCAGGAAACAAACAGAGAGAAAAATAAAATTATCAGAAGAGCTTTATCAAGGCTTTAGTTGGGGTCTGCCTTCACAAACTAATACATTTATCCGGACATTTTACGATTATTTGTGATATCTTAGGTTTCAAGCTGATTTTCTTTACTAGTGCATCACAGGATGAGTATTGGTCTCTAAAGGAAACAGGTCATTTAGCCACACACAAAAAAGCTCCCCGACATCCCACCCCAAGGAAGTCCTTGCAGAGAAAGACGCTAGCCACATGGCCCAGCCTCCCAGCCACTAGCAACCCAGCACCTGGTGGAGAAGGAATAACAGGCGGGGAGAGAAGGGACCACATTTTAGAAACAGCTGCTAACGCGTCTCTTCTGTCCCTTTCTTTCCCCAACTTCTCTCTCTCTGCTCACCCCTCACCTTCTCCCCTCCCAAGGCCGTCTCTTCTGTCCCTTCCTCTCCCCGACCTCCCCCTCTCTCTCTCTGCTCACCACTCACCTTCTCACGTCTGATCTTGTTTCCCGTGTTTCACTCCGCTCTGCTTCTCTCCTTTTCTCATCTCACTGGCTGGCTGCTGCTCCCTTTTCTGCTCCCCTTCTCCTTTTCTCTAACATAATAGACTTATTTGTAAATGATACCTTTCCACAATCAACCTTGACATAATAATAAAAAACAGACAAAAAATAATAAGACTTCCCCAGCAGGGAAACCACAGCCACAGTAGATGAGTGAAAAAAACTAGCAAATAACCGCCCTTTCCCGCTCTCTCTCCCTCCGACCCCCACCTTGCCAACTGTTTACTTTTTCTCTACTTTCTTGTCTGGTCTCCCTGCAGCTTCCTTTCCCATCATCTCTGTTCTTCTCTCTTCATCTTTGTTACTCTAGTTCAAGAACAGAATGAACCAAGTGCCCTCAACCTTTCCCTTCAAATTCACACAAAATTTCAACACATTTTATCCAGAGATCACGCTGCTTTCTCCCACCCTTGCCCTTTCCTTAGCAAGCTTATAAAAGAAAATTTAGAGAATCTGTCTCAACCAAAGACTTTCCTAGGATGGATATTGTACATCCCAAACTTTTTAATCTGTCAGAGGAGGAACTTGTTTTCCTAATCTACTCACGCATCCTAAAAACGTATCCTTTCAAAATAACTTAGCCAAGATTACATTTTAGAACTGGCCCCATAATTCGATCTTTTAAACTTTTCTTTCTGTGCTTTTAATCTGCACCAAACTCATTCTCATTCAAGTGCACGTCTGTGTACAATGCAGGATTATTTTCATTTTTTGCTTTCCAATAAATGACACACACAGGTATAACAAGAGAAAAATTTTTCCGTAGTCTAAATTGAGCTCATGTTTTAAAGAGTACTCTGCTTTTTAAAAATTCCTTCCTGAGGCAGTGCCCATAGCACAGTGGTTACGGTGCCAACCACACGCACCAAGGGTGGCAGGTTCGAACCCAGCCCAGCCAGCTAAACGTCAATGACAACAACAACAAAAATAGCCGGGTGTTGTGTTGGGCGCCTGTAGTCCCAGATACTTGGGAGGCTGAGGTAAGAGAATCACTTAAGCCCAGGAGTTGGAGGTTGCTGTGAGCTGTGACACTACAGCACTCTACAGATGGTGACAAAGTGAGACTCTGTCTCAAAAATAAATAAATAAATAAAAATAAAAATGTCTTCCTGCTTTTGCTACCTGTAAGTTATTCTTAATACCAGTCTGGCCAAAACTCAGAGTCTTCACCCAAAGTGACCCTCTCCTGCAGTGACAGCGTGAACGTTCTCCACTGGGAATTACACGCACACCCGCCAGCTCTACTCCAGGGCCGGGCTCAGACATGCGATTAAAATCTGATGGGCTGGCTCTTTCCACCTTTTCTGTCCCTTCCTACTTAGAGTAAGAAGGGAAAAATCTCCTGACAAGATGCCAAATAAGCCCTGGCCCTTGTGAGGCCTGCCGCCACCCTTTCCTGCTGCTGTCCCTGCCGGCGGGGCCCCTGCCGCCTCCCGGCACCACCGGGTCACATTACTTCCGCTTTTCTAACTTTTCCACTTCTGAGCACCATCAATTATGCACTAGAATAACAGGGGCCTGGCCAGACGGTGTAACGTAAAGGCCGATTATGATGATAAATAATTGAAACACCTGCGTGCTGTGTTCTTTTCACCAGTGAGAGGAGGCCCAGGGGACGTGATGCGCCTTGAAGGTGAAGTTCGGATGTACCAGAAGGACCGACCTGCGTCACAGCCAAGAGCAGCTCCCCAGGAACCTCCGGGTCACCGCCTCAGAGGGGAAGGGGGCAAGGCAGGCCACACTTGCAAAAACTGGCTCAGAACCACCAGGCCACAGATCCAGAGATCGTTTCATTCCTTCTTTCTTCCCTTTGTATTTTTGCCCTTAGATACACCCCAGGAAGTACAGGAAACAGTATTTTAGCAGAAGATGGCATCTTCTGTCCTCCAGAAAGAAAAGTAAGTGATTCCATATGCAAAGATTTTAAGAGAACAGGCACACTGTGTAGCCTAAAGGCATCCACATTTTAACAAAATTCAAACTTGGGGAGCTCTGTGCCACACAGTGGATATCCATTCCCTGTACACTCAGAAGTTTAACTGGGAGCTCTGGGGAATCACAGATGTCGTAGAGATGACTGGTCTGCTCTCCTCTGAAATGGTGCCTCACCATCTCCCAACTGTAATTCAGATACTTTTCAAGTCTCTTTACCAATTTTTTTCCAATTTTTTTCATTTTGATTTGAAAATTCACAATGAAGAAAAAACTTTCATATGTTCAAAACTGCCAAGAAAACAAGTATCCTCCCTGCAAAGGCCCCAGAAAGTCCAAAACCCAATAACATAGACAAGTCCTGAATGCCAGCAGGATGTTCATTAACTAGACAGACAAACTACATCTTAAACGGGGTCTTTAATAGAGTACACCCAAACCAGAAAAACAGATCATATTTAAAATTGGAAAAATCCAGATAACTGTCATAGTCTTTATGAAGATAGCCTCCAAGGTACAAGGCAGAATTTCCAAAGCTTAAAAAAAGGTAGAACAATCCCAGTGGTCTACACAAGAGTGAAAGGGGAAAGCATAAAACTAGATACCAGGAGAGATGTTGATAAATCTAAAACTGATCGTAAAAGATACGAGATTCAAAAGAACAGAATTTAATTTACATCAAATGATACTCAACTTCGCTTTTGGAATGAGGCTTCCATTATCTAGAAATATCCCAAAATTAATCCTTAGTCTGCATGCGAGCTAATATTACATTTCTAAATGCAAATTGATGAAAACTCAAGGGGGAAAAACCATTTTGAACTGTGGTTTCCAGAAGGCTTCAGGTTTAGTCATGTCAAATTAAAGGGGAGCAAAGCTTCTTAAAATAACATTCTTCTTAAATTGCATCCATATGATTTAGCAGATTGATATGGCCACAGTCAATAAGGCAGGATGCAAGGTTTTTATTTTAATGTCTGACTGCTTTTATTTTATTTTTCCTGTGAGCCCACTCCGTTTCATTTTTAGCCCAAAGTTAGTTGTATATTCTTGTCGAGGCAAAACAACCTACTTCACCCATAATGGGTTCCTGTTTTTCAACGTTAACCCACCACCAGCGAAAGAAATCTCCCTCCCCCACCCCCCACAGTTCAGCGGGACGTGGGCCTGGCTGCCTCTGTGGTTCCACCAACATGCAACCCTTGACTGCCTTTCAGCCAGCAGCATTTGAATTTGTAGACTTTTCACCATTTTTCAGTGTGTAAGTGCTTCTTTTTTCTTAACCCCAGGGATTTCATTTTGTGCTGACACATACCCAAGAAGCAATCTCCATGAAACTATCCTTTTAAGGCAAGCATTTTGTGCTCTCCTTAATGATGGGTGTTTAAGAGAAATGGTAATTATGATAGATTTTGAGCCTTAGGTAACAGACAGCCTCACAGCGAGAGGGTTCACTACATTTAAGACCAAACTTCTCATTAAGAAATGGAGATGTATCTGTTCAGCTCTGAGCAGACGCACTGTGACAGAGAAGTCCAGGTTAGTAGAGGCAGTCACCCTCAGCACGGATGGTCTCCAGGGCAAGCCAACACTCAGCAAGGTCGCGGTAGTTACGCCCAGATGTGAGCAAGGGAAACTTCTCAGGGACAATTAAATCCAAGGGACACTGGTTGAAAATATTATTAAAAGCATCAATGCTTAAAATACCATTCTCTTCTTCTTATCCTTTTTATGACTTTAACTTTTTTTTTTTGTTTAAATGAGTCACTTAGTCTACCACATTAGACGCTTGGCATGCTATCACTGATGCTGAAATCATGGCTTCAGACAAAAGCTGTCTAAAGTTCTTAACTAATGCTAGTAATAAAACCACCATGAAAACATATTACATACATCTGCCTAATCTGAGCACATGTGTACACACACGAGTTTTGCAAATATATTGGTGACTGCTAAGATTCACTCAAAACACACTGCCAGTAAACGTAACCCCCTTAAAAGAGGATAAAAATAAATAAATTTTCAAACCAAGATGGCTTCATTTCAATCCCCTCCTACCCTACCACATGTGCAGGCGAAAGTCGACCTGTTCAGAACGTAGTACTTCACTGATACCAACGCACAAAGTAGGTTCAAATTCAACACAAGAAAATGCTTAAACTCTTCCTTTCTAGATGAATAAAACAGTGGGAAACTTCAAGAGCTATGATGAGTTTTTAATCAAATGACATGTAAGTTTCTTCTGGACACCCTCAAGCAGTTAATGAAAGGAAAATCCAAAATAAAAGCTTTATTTGATGTATCTGTTTACTTTGAGATATTTGTTTCCAGAAGAGTCACCATGCCCCCTTACATTATTCATTACAGCTAAAACGACTTGGGATACGTTATCCAATTCTTCCTCAAGTTCAGATCATGCTCTTGAATATGGGTTGCACAGGCCACGTACCTTGCCCAGCAACACTTCCTCTGTCAGAGCTAAACCCCATGAAACTGTCTGAGCAGAAAAGAGGGAAGCAGGGGCAAGCCCAGTCCCCTCACAACCAGCTGTGAAGGTTCGGGAGTGGCGTGAGCAGCCAGGGCAATCATCTGTAAGCCATCAGGACAGAGCATGAAAAGTATTTAGCATTTTACAAATATCTGAGAGCAAAGCAAGCATTTCTGGTTTAAATCAACCAGATTTTAAACTTTCTGGTTTTATAAGAACATCCTACTATAAATCTTTCTAAAATTTGCCTGCTTTTTGTTTATTTTATTTTACTCAGGCCAGTAATGACCACGACAAATACCTAAATGCTGAACTAAGCAAAGCTTCTACCCCTAAATTTTGTGCGAGAGGCTTAAATTTCTTGTAGCAAGCCAACAATGGTAAATGAGTTCATTATGGGTCACTTTCTGTTCTATAATAATCAAAAAATAAGACCTTTTAAGATCTTTTAAAGGGAAGTGCAGAAAATACAAGATCGTGGCGAGATCCGTTCCAATCTTTAAATCACTCCCTAAAAAGGTTTTTGGTTAAAATAAGTCCTTTCAATCTATAATATTCAGAATGACAAGAGAAGTCCTGTGACTCCAGCCTGCTTCCAGCATCTGTCAAGAAAATCATAAACCTAAGTCTCAATTCATGGGAGAATGCTAACAGGAGATGAATAATGCTTCAGAGAGAGAAAGCATATTATTAGAAAGGTTCAAGACCAAATATTCACAGCAAGGCACTTTTATTTTTTGCTTTTCAAGTATGAACTACTGGATTGTAAAAATATAGAGGTGAAGAACAAGTTATTTGTAGTTGAAAATCTTCAGAACAGCAGAGAAATACATATGTAAGTATGTATACGTATATATAATCAGTTTAAAATTTAGAATAGAAAATTTAAAAATTTTCCCCTATAGAGAAAAGAGCTAAGCTGATAGTTAACATTTCTTAGGTCACTTTTACATTTCAACTCCTTTTAATCACAAAACCACCTTGAAGGGTTCTTGCGTTCCAGCCCACACAAGAAATCTTATTAAAGATGTGCACAATATACCACATGGTCTCGTTTATATGCAGAGCGTAGGAAAAAGGAGAACGGAGAGGAAAGTGGTAGTCCCCCAGGCTGGGGGCACGGGGACAGGGGACAGATATCAAAGAAACAAATTTTTGGCTAGGCAGAGTAAGTTCAAGAAACCTACTGCACCTCACAGTGACTTACATTTAACACTTACTAACAATACACTGTAAACCATCAGACAGCCTCACCCCTCCACATGCACAAATTCATCCCTCCATATCCACGAATTCAGCGGACCATGGATCAGAAATATTCAAAAATGAAAAATAACAATACAAGTATAAAAAAAATACAAAATGTAAAATACAGTATAACAAGTATTTATATAATATTTACATTGCATTAGGTATTCTAAATAATTAAGGGTTGATTTAAAGTATCTGAGAAGACAGGCGTAGGTCATATGCAAATACTACACCATGTTATATAAGGGTTATTATGGGCATCCGAGGATTTTTTGCATCCTCCAGGGTTCCAGAAGCAATCCTCCATGGATGTTGACAGATGATTGTACTTCAAAATTACTAAGAGCAGGCTGTAAGGATTCTCATCACAAAAAAAAATGTATGTTAGGTGATGCATATATTAAAGTTTGATTAAGCCATTCGGCAATGTAGACATATATCTAAACATCGCATTATATGCCATAAATATTTACAATGTTTATTTGTCAATTAAAAACAAATAAAATAACTAATAAAAATAGAAAAAATACACATGGTAATTACAGAAGCATACAGACCTCATTATAGGTAATAAGAATTCAGCCTTCAGTTACAAAGGGATTTTAAAATGTAGAGTTGTAATTGACATTTTCTATAAGATTACTATGTTGAAAAAGTCAGGGGAGTAGCAGAGAAATAGCATCTACCTGGCAAATGAAATAAAGCACGACCTCCTGCCTCCACTAGCAGTGCAGGTAGCTCAGGGTGAGAGCACAGACTCTGGGACTGCCGACCAAGGTTTGTAATCCTAGTCCTGCCACTTGCTAATGATGTAGCACTCATCAGTACACTTCATCTCTCCATGCCTTAGTTTCCTCAACTGCAAAATTAAGATGGCAGCAATAGTACCCACCTCATGGGGTGATTGAACAAATTATACAAGACTTCACACACACATAGGGCTTGAAAGAAATATTGGGGGGGGGGTGTTGTTTCTTTTTTGGATTTTTTTTCAAACTTGAGGTTGTTGGGCAGGCTACAAATATACTAAGCACTCAGCACAATGTTCAACTCAGCAGAGTAGTAGCCAGCAGCAGTATTTTTTCTCTAATGGCACAGGGTATTAAGAACAAACTTTACCAGTTAATTAACGTCTTTATAAACAGTGAACAAATAAGCACCTCATTTCACTTATTATCAAAGAAAGGTGTGTTAAAACAAGATCTCTTTCTTATTTAGTATGAAATCCTTAAAAATAAAATGCTTAGAGACCCCATCTCTATTAAAAGTAGAAAAAATTAGTCAGGTACGGTGATGCACACCTGTAATCCCAGCTACTTGGGAGGCTGAGACAGGAGGAGCCCAGGAGTTTGAGGTTGCAGTAAGCGAAGGTGATATCACTGCACTCTACTCAGGACAAAAGAATGAGAGTTTTGTCTCAAAAAATAAAAAAAAAAGAAAGAAAGAAAGAAAGGGAAAAGAAAACTTCCTATGTTAATCAGATTATAATGAAACAATGAAACTACGAAGCAATGCAACAATATTACAAGAATTATACAGAGTTTAACACTGTTTACCCCCACCCCACCCCCGCTATCCTACTACTCTAACCTAGAAATAGGTCAAATGTAGGAAGCTTTAACCGAAAGGAAAAAAAGTTACTTACGTGTCACATATGTTATGAAATGCTGGAAACAATACAGGTGTCTAACAATACCGAATAGTCAGTATTTTAACACAGCCAAGGGGTTTAGGCCATGCCTTAAATCACTAGATTGCTCTATGTTGGCTGGACAGTTTTGATTCATACTTAAGGCACTGAGTGGCTCAAACTCAAATTTAATGCCATTTCTTTAAGCCACCATTTCCCAAACACAGTGCCTAATAGAAACTTTCAAGGAGGGTGATTTTTTTCTCATTGTACTAAAGTGCCAAGGAACAGGATGGAGAAGTATGGGGTAAGCAAGTGATGGTTAATTTTCTTGATGATAATGCACGCATTCTTGACAATGACAGTTTTTAGTATTAAATAGCCTGCTTCCAGCAGTATGAGAAAAATACTTATTAGATCATGTAAACAGAAAGAAAAAAAAAAAACAGGTTCAATCAATTAATTAATAGCCAAGCATATAAGAAAAGCTCAAATGAAACTAGCATAACACAGAGTTGTAAAATTGCTTGCAAATGTTTTGTACTAGAACGCTACTTCTGGAAACAAGCTGGTAATAACGATAAAACCAATGTGATTTAGTTGTATCAAGTCCCATCTTCTGTCTTTCTGATTTGAAAGCAGAGTTTGTTTATCTGGTTACTTTAATAAGGCCTGAGGGGAGAATCCTTACTGAAAGTGACCGGTAAGGAGAAAGGAGAAAACAAACAGAGCTATCACTCAGCTTCACCGGAGGAATACACGGAAGCAGCCAGCCCTGTCAATTTGGAAGAGGCTAATGAAACATTATCTGGAGGTGAGCAGACCATCTCGCAGCTCTACGACTCTAAGCTACAAATGATTCCTAACCACAGAGGTAACTACTGTACAGACACTTTGAAAGACAAATGAGAATGCGGCCATATGCAAGGTCAATCACCAAGTTCCCAGAAAACCTGACGTCCCTTCTCCCCCAGGAGTGGACGGCCCCAGCGCTGTGGGCATCCCTGAGCACGCCACATTGGGTCATTTCTCTGATATATCTGAGTCTGAGTCTCAGGAACCTGGTATGCATGCCTATTCATCTATAAATAAATAAAATTTATGTAAAAATAAATTAAGGCTCAAACACACATACACATTAAACAATGGTTTCCTTTGTGTTGGAGAAAATGAATAACCATCAATTTCCAATTCTTATCATTGTTTGAGTAAGGTTACTATGGTTTCCGGAAACCACAATTTGAAGAAGAACATAGCAGGCTGTGAACTAGGCAGCAATAAAAACAAAAATCCTAGTCAATAACAGATAGTTCAGGAACTTCATTAATAAATACATCAACTCCCAGGGTTTACTAGGACTGTGACGTTAGTTCAGGTGATACATTCTGTTTAAGGAATTTTCTTTTCTTGTTATGACCTAATGATGCATTTAATTTTTAATTAAATTTCATTTTAAAGTATAAAGACTATGTATAAAAGGCCAAGCAAGTGTGCGGCATCTGTTCATCGCATCTGCACTCACTACCGCAAAAATTAACCTTAATCTAAAGAGGCACAAATGGGTTTTTATGCCATCGGGAGGCCCAAGTATTTAAAAATCAATGACTGTCCACCCAGACAAAGAACAGCTGTTTCCTAATATTCCAGCTCCACATTTGAGCTCATGCTCAAGCCAATGACCGTCTAAAACTGCCCATGCTCTCATTTCCTGGTTGAAACTGTCAGAGGACAGGATCTGTTATAAAAGCCACACACTGGCCTAAGTGGAGACAGGACAGAGGCAAGCCTGGCCCAAACAGATGGCGTTCGGAGAGGCAGCTTCTATCACCATCACCCAACGATTTAGTAAAACCACAATCAATCTTATTTCTCGTGTTGAGAAATCTACCAAATGAGACAATTTACCCCCTTCTGTTAAAAAAGCCAGGTAGGAGGTTTGGGGGATTAAGGAGACGCTGGGCAGGGGACACACAATCTCAGACACACTCAATAAGTTTAAGAGACCTACTGCACCTCGCGGTGACTAGTTAATAACACGATGCTGTGTACTTGAAAATGGCGGAGAGAGTATATGTTAAAGGTTCTCTCTGCAAAAAAAGTATGTAAAGTAATGCCTCTGAAACAGCTTAATTTGGCCATTTCACAATGTATACATACAGCAAAATCTCATATTTATAGTGACATGAAAAAACTATTAGGAGGCTCTCAAAAAAATTAGGAGGCAACACATTTCTCCTGCAACACTGATGCTTGTGCATCCCGTGACTTCCAGTAGGCAGTCCCTTGAATGACACCTCAGTAGACCCAACACATAAAGCTGGCATCTTGTCATGTTGGTGTCCCACTGTGGGGGCGGGGGGGTCCTCCACCTGGAGGCTCCAGCAAGCACTAGACTTCAGAGGTGGCAATGCTGGTGGGTCCCAGGTTCACATCCCACTGTCTGAGGGAGGATGAGTCTAGTGGGATGAGAAACGCAGGAAGCCCCTCCACGGACTGCAGACACTGCCCCCCACTGCCTGCTTTCTGCTCTGTCCTTCAGACACACAGGCTCCCCGCTTCCATGATCAGCCATCCACAGCGCATCCTGGGGTGCTGCCTGGCCCCAACCATCTGGGCCCCCAAAAGGGCCCGTGATCCCAGCCTGAACACTGATTGTCTTCAGAAGCGCCTTCACTGTGACTCAGGCACCAAGGGCTGATTAAAACCCCGACGGGAAGTAATCCCTGAATGCCACTAAAAGATCTCCAGCTGCTACCATTTATGAAGTAAGCTTGATGAGAGCGGGGAGTGCGAGGGGGGTGACGGGCAAATGGGGAGAGAGAAGAATTTAGACAAGGGCAAGTTATCCAAACAGGGCCCCCATCAAAAAAGAGTCATGTTTTATCAGCTTAAGCTTTCCTGCCCCCTTCCCAAAGGTATTTCCTCCCTCAAGTCTCATTAATGCTTCTTTCTAGCCATCTACTTTCTTCAAAAAATAATAATAATGATGATAAAGGTAGCACAGGGCTAGAGAAAGTCCAAAATATATGCAGATTTGGAAGACCAGCCACATGAATTACCTGGAAACAACTGAGTACGTCTTTCCTAAAAAAATTTAAAAAAAAAAATCAGGTAAGATAATGTGTTGGTTCTTCTTTTTTTTTTTTTTTTCCACAGAAAAGAATTAGAGTAGTTCTCAGTATCTGTCTCTCCCTTCTTTTGAAAAGGTCTTTTCATCTCATTAAGTTAAGCTGATTAATAAAAATTCAGCAGTTTGCCCATGGATCCTTTAGAAGTGGTGATAGAAGCTGAAAGATGCGGGCGGAAGGTTTTGTGCTGGAGACAATACGGAGGGTGACTCCTCAAATCCGTCGTTGTCATCCTCCATTAGAGATAAATAGTCACCTTGGCTCAGACTCGTCAGGCAAACTCTATGCTACTTGTGATCCGCTAGTAAATTTAGGAAAACTTTGCTCCTTACTTAAATATAAAAAAAAGGAGAGGAGGGGGAAAGAGTATTTAGAAAATAGTACAATGAGAACACATCACTTCATCTCACAGATCTGCTTAACTCAGTGAACAAAACGTGATCTCCAGGAATTTTTTTTTTTTTTTGCAGTTTTTGGCCAGGGCTGGGCTTGAACCCCTCACCTGGGCCTGGTGCCCTACCCCCTAGAGCCACAGGCACTGCCCTGATCTCCAGGAATTTTATCCAAAATTTTATCCAAAAAAAAAAAAAAATTTCCTATGTAAACAGGAACGTGTAGTTTTTGTTATAAAGCGACACAAACACACAAATCCAGTTTTTTCATTAGTAACTTTGTCATCCAAAAATATCTTCATTAATTTCCTAGTTAGTATCTGTCCCATAGTAGATGCTTAATCCAGAGTTAAGTGCATTTTCTCAACAAATTAAAAATGTTGTTTATTTTTAACGATAAAAAACAATCAATGACACAATGTCATGACTTGCAAATCTTTTCAATTGTTCAGGCGTTGAGTTAAATTCATCCAGGAAAAAACTTACAAAATATCTATTAAGTGAAAAGCTCCAGACAAGGGGATAAGAAGGTGAGGAAATCAGCCTTGCAGGGTTGGAGTATTTTCCTCGTCACCTTTAAACCTGCATAACACTAAACTATTCCTTTGTATTCTATACAAAGTATTTTTCCCAGCTGGCTGAATTCAATTTGTACTACTCCTCAGGATATTTTGTTTAAAAGTCCCCCTAAGTGGCATTCACTATTCATATGTTAACAACTCTGCCAAATTTATTTCTGTCCAATCTTTGCGTGGATAACAATGTTTTTTGGTGTCATTTCAACCAATTTGTCTACACCCTACTGAATCAGGCCATAAGTTTTATGGCCAATCTGGTTCCATCATTAAATTTACCCTAAAACATTAGACCACATAGTTTTGTCTGACCCTCACTTCACGAGGATTTGGGGGAGGGAGAATTCATTTTTACTTTACTCTTATGATATTACACGTCCTTAAAAGTCATCCAGCCTTTATATTAGAGAATAGCCCACAAATGGTCAAAAGCGTTTGGCATTTTTAAAGATGCAATTCTTGATTTGAAGACTTCTAAAACAAAAACAGCGGCAATAAAATGTTCATTGTAAACTTTGACCAAATTAGCTATTTAGCTACTGTCTTCTCCCAATTAATATGGATTCAGTACCATTAAGAAAGCCAAACTCATTTGACCGACCCCACAGTCCCTGTGGCCTGAAGCCGTCACCTGTTTTGCCATCATCAATCCGTCTTTTCAAACACCTACCAGGCTAAGCCCAAAACAGGCAGCTGAGAAAAACAATGAATAAGGATCTATTTACACTTCTAGTGTGAAGAATAATCATGGTTAGCTGTGGCTTCCAATTAGCAAATAAAAAATGGGTTAACTAAACCACTCCTTCTCTATGAAACAGAAGGTGAGCAGAATCTAACACACCATATGCTTAGCTTCTAGTATCTCAGGGGAAGGCCAAAGAGAGCAGAGTTGCAGTGATGTAGGGAGAATAAGCCTGGAGACCTCACGGACAGCAGCATGGAGACCACAGTTACTGGTATCGTATCATCTATGGAAAATCTGCTAAGAGAGTAGACCAGATACGCTAATTCGCTTAACTGTAGTCATCATTGTATCATGTATATGTAAAGCAAAACATCATGTCATCACAAATACATCCAATAAAAAACTTAAGGAAAGTTTAAAGACACTAAATACTTAAAGGCATTGTCATTCTCATATTTTAAAAGATTCTACCAAGTGCCTACTGTGTGCCAAGCGCCACACTAACTACTGTAAACACGGAGATGAACAAGTCGTGACCTGACACCAAGTAACCTACCAGTCTCTGAGATAAGCATCAGTGAGGGCCCTGCAGGTAACTGGGGAGGCAGGGACTAAGCATGCCAGGGCTAGCTCCCCACCCAGATCCACTCGGGTTCCTGGGTTTCCCTGTAAATACTGAGACGGGAGGGTCACACACAGTCATACTGTGCACATCTCACCGAAGGAGACAGCTGTTGTCAACTGCTTCTGAAAAAATATTGACACGGGGTGGGGAGGGCTGCACAGCTGCTCACCATCAATGGGGACCAGCACGGAAAGGGTTCTTAAGATGGAATTTCCTTGATTCCGAAGAAATAAAAGAAAATCTTATCAAAAAGCTTCATTGTGTAGAAGTTTTTGTGTAAAGTACAAATCTACGGGATCTGTTCTCCAAGTTCCTCAAGAAATAGTATTTGATTACATAAATTCCACTGGAATCAGGACTTTCAAATATCATTATCAGCATATTTTAGGCAATGAGCAAGCCATATTTTAAATAAAGTCTCATAGAAGAGATAGTTACCACATACATAACTATGCATATGGCCCCTATAATACAAAAAAAAAAAAAAAATTTTTTTTTTTGGGCTGTTTTTGGCCGGGGCTGGTTTTGAACTCACCACCTCTGGCATATGGGGCCAGCGTCCTAACTCCTTGAGCTACAGGCTCCTCCCAATACAAAATTATTTTCAAGGAAAACATCTTTGTGATGTTGTCACCCTTTTCCCAATATAAAACACACACAAATGAAATATAGTAGGTGATACCATATAAAACGCAATATGTAAATAAAATGATTTATTTTCCATGCTGACAATCAGACTTTGGTCTAAATAGACAGCTACCCGGTACACTTCCTTCAGCATCCCACACTGCATCATGGGCAAAACTGTCTACAAGAGATAAATGGTACCTCAGTATTTATAAAAGAGAAATGTGGTTAAAAAGCATACTCCCATAATCAGCACTGTTTTTATAATGAGCTCTTATTTAAGAATGTCTTTCCATGGACATAACTATATTGGCAACTGAAAATAATTAGTAAAATAGACCTTTGTTGCTCGTTCTGATAACCAAAAATCTATGATCACTGGATTATAAACCAATGAGGGGAAACAGATTCCACAAAAGTTCAACTTAAGATTCTTAAATTTAGTCAGACTGCTTTTATTAGATGACAGGGAAATGAAAACACCAAGTTCATGTCCAACAAACTAAACGCAGAACACACTGGCAAGCACACGTTCTGTTGGCTCACAAAGCAGTCCCCTGGGATGAGAACAGGACACATCTTTGTGCTCCATAACTGTGATTAGTCCACTGAAGACCCACAGTGCCACAGGAGGCAGGCTGAGTCCAGCCCCATCTCCCCATGCTACTGACCAGAAATGGTCTGACCAGGAACTGTGGAGAAAACAGACCCTGAAGTAGCCAGCGACCTTCAGAATAAATGAACTCTGTAAGGAGGGCTGTCCAGTGCTGCCAAGAAGACACAGCACAGGTGAATTAGATAATAGTTACTCCTTTCTGTTTATATACCTATCTCTATATGTACCATCATTTCGATACAAACACACGTAACATAACTTACCCAAAACTTTGATTGATTTTTAGGCTAAATCACTCTTTCTTGCAGAGAGAACTTACATCTTAAAACTTAAAGATTCAGCAGGCCTTGTCCACTTAGGCTCTCACTGATTATTAAAGTGATTTTTGAAAAGATCATTTCATGTGATAAAATTTACCATGACGTTATTTCCATATTTTAATAATAGTACATAAAAAATAAATCTGCAAAAATAGATGAGCTATGCTCAAAAGTTGGAATCAATGACTGTGACAGTACAGTTATTTTTATATGGATCTGATAAAGATTTATATTGTATAATTACACGCTGAATTCTGATACTTACACATTTAGTCAATTTTTAAGTCTTCCTTATTCTTCTTCTCTCTCCTTCCAAAGGCCCAGGAGAGACAAATGAAAACTCAATGGTTTCAGTAAATCAACTGGACATTTTACAGCTGTGAACTGAAAACATTTTATTCTAGGTTCTTATTTTGCTTTCAAAGCACTTATATTGTTAAAAACTGTTTTTAATTCTTGGACTCCATCTAAATTGAGAGTTTAATCAGATACAATCCAATTGATATCTCCCTGTGCCAAATTTCAGGATTGAATTCATCAACTTTGATAAGGGTAGTTGGGTAGTCTAGGAAATTAAATACATGTCAGACATTATTTTTCTTACTGATTAACTGTGATTTCACTATGGTTTTCCATCTACAATTCCTTAAAGTCATGTTTGGAAACAAAACAGGAAAAAAAAAAAATCCTTAAACTCTTGAGAGTTCTGTTTGAAGGTAAAAAATAAAAACCTGTGTGTACTCTTCACAAGTTCCCCCACTTTGTAAATTATGTCTGCATTAGTTCCTTCAAAACAAAATGGGGAGAGGCAGAAGTAAATTATATGTTTTAACCATAGAAGTTGAAAAAGCCCCTGGATTGATGAGTTTAAAAATGACCTCACAGAGGATAACAATCCCCTCATTTCACAGATGAGAAAACTTGACTTGACCAAGGTTAAGTGACTGGCCCAAGGTCAAACAGTTAAATAGTGCCAAGGCCTCCCCTCACCTGAGATCTTGAGTCAGATGTTCTGGCCTTTGAGATCAACAATTCAATCACCTTGTAAAGATTAAAAAAAAAAAAAAAAAAAAACCAGAGCAACTGATGATCCTCTGCAGGTCAAACACCTCATTGGTAGGAGAGAAAATGGGGCCTCCACGTCCCTGACCCCAGGCCTCGGTATTCTTTTCTGAAGAGACCATTTCATCTTTCAAACTGACAAAATCAGAAAAAAGAATCTTCACACCATTAAAATGTGAATTCAGTTATGGTATCAAAAATTTGGCAGTAGGCAGGAAAGGAAGACAGGAAATCTCTGGGCAGACCACTCAGGTTAACACTGAGATGGTAAATTCTCAAGTTAATGAATCAGAAAATAATAAGAAGGAATAATGCCTATTTTTCACTGAGGTAATGTTATGCACCAGGCATTTCTATATGCATGTACCTTCTCACTGAATCATCACAATTTTGAAATTGTACACTCTCCTAATTTGCACCAATTTTAAACACCGAGGAACGGAGAAAAGAGGCAGGAAGTCACCCCACTCCAGAGTTAGACTATGCCCTTTCTGTGACATATCCCAGAATCACTATAAGGTTTTCCTACAGAAGAAGACAATGAAAAAATACTGAATCCATTCAAATTTAATGACATGTATTGGCCATACACTATGTACCAAGCACTTTCCTAAGCTTTACGTGTAATAATAAATCACTGAATCATCATAATAACTCTATCAGACAAATTGTACCAGTGTCGCCATTTATAGATGAGGAAAGTGAAACACGTAAAGATTAAGTAACTTGTCCAAGACCACAGCAAACGGCGAGTGGAGGAACAGAGACGTCCACCCAGAACCCACCTGGAACTCTTAACCATCCTGGGCCAGCCCTGTGTGCTGTGTTTGTGCCTGTCAACCATCAGCTGACTCTAAGAATGTTATAATCTAGCGATGGGAACAGGACACACACAAAGATGCAGGCAGCATATACAGACTGCAATCCAGCATTATTCACACACTACTGTTACTCATATGTGTAAAAACAACCAGACTAGAAGCCGAGGTAACAACCTCCAGTGCAGAGCTACAAAGGGCTGTGCCAGAGGTGAATCGCCCATGTTCCCAGGCTCGTGATTCACCTAAAAGACCTGAGAATGTGGATGTACAGAAGGGACAGTGCCAGAACTTTCTCCCCGCTCCCACGTTCTCTCTCTGCAGAATAGGTGGGAACCTGACCCACTCACTTCCCATCAGGAAACGTCTGTCTCTGAAACTAGTCAGGAATAATTTACTAGCTGTTAGGCGATATTGGCAAAAACTCTCGGGAAGGAAGGAAAACAAAGGATGAGGGTGAGGGATTTGGGACACAAAAGAACGGTGAGTGAATCTGGGCGCACGTGTGTCCCTCCTGACAGCGTACAAGATGATCACTTCAGGACCAAAGGGTGTGTTTATTGTAGAGTGGACCAAAACTGTATTTAAAAATTTTAAGTACATCTATACTGTTACTATGCAAACTAAAATTAACTATGCAGGAATTTAAACAAATGAAGGGGAAGATTTTCTGACTGTACAATTCTTAAATTTGGAAACTTTTACTCACGGAATATCCAGAATTTCTTCTGAAAGTCCTCAAAAATAGTCTTTGCCTTGGCCATGCCTCAGGAATCAAGCTTACCTGTGTGCCTGGGCAGCCCACCTGGCATCCAAATTCGCTAGTGGGTCCCCTGTGTACACATGTGGCCTCACAGTTAGCTCCGAAGAACAGGAGTCCACGAAACATTGAACCTCCGGCTGTGCTAATTATTCACTGTGGATGCAAAGTCCTGGCTTGTGACTTCAGCCCACTGAACACTCAGCAAGCAGGAATACACATGTGAATGTTTAATGCTCCTTTCATACCAGCGTGTGGCCCTACCACTCTCTTCCACTGGGCCTCCTAGGAAATTCTGCCCGAAGGTCACCCTTCAACATTGCACTGAGTTCTGATAGACAAACTGTGTCAATCTACCTAGCACAGCTGAGTGGTGAAGAACCACTTACTGGCCAAGTGACCTTCTGCTGTATAAAAAACTCAGTTTTTTCATTTGTAGAACAAGGATCATTATAATACCTCCCTCACAAGAGCAACTGTTAGGATTTAAAAAGCAAAGCGATGATGGTGGTGAAGTCTGTGAGACGCTGTCTTCAGACACACTAAGTGGCAGCCTGTCAAGTTCATTCGTGGAGGGGAAGAGAAGTTCTTCTGTGGCCAATAAAAGCAAGCCTGAACCTCTTCCACAGTCCTTCTCCTATTTACTCCTGAGTAAAGGCCCACGCCCGTGTCCAACTCGGGTGGTTTTGAAAATGTGACTCTAGAAGCCATGGGGGCTCCTTGGAGGCCTCTCAAGAAGCTGGGGGCAAGGCAGTGCCTGTGGCTCAAAGGAGTAGGGTGCTGGCCCCATATACTGGAGGTGGCGGGTTCAAACCCAGCCCTGGCCAAAAAATGCAAAAAAAAAAAAAGAAAAGAAAAGAAAAGAGAAAGAGGCTGGGGGCCAGAGCTGGACCAAGCTCAGACCCCAGTCTCTCTGAAATATAACATCATATTTGTTTGGTTTGTTTTTCTACTTTTACATTAAGTTTCTGCTAATGACTTTTGTGAACAATGGAGTTTTTTTGGCTAAAAAACATTTGAAAACAACAGCTTAATTCATAAATCAGACAGTTCAGATACAACAAAAATCCCTATGTTTCCTCTGGGAATATTAAAATTACCATGATATTTATCATCCCACCACCTAAACTCCTATCAACCAAGCTTAGCTTGAAGATCATCAACATTTACCAGTTTTCAGCTATATTTACAAAGCAATTACACAGTGGCTAAGATACACCAGTGCAGAACAACTATAATATATATTAATCCTGTTACTCCATCTGTTATAAATAATAATGCACTATAGTGACCCTTCCCCCACCATATTAAAAATCCAGCTCCATTTACATGGGGCAGGAGGTAATGGGATATCGCTGTACCTTCCTCACAATTTTGCTGAGAACTTAAAACGGTTCTTAGAAAAATAAAGTATTTTTAAAAAGACAAAATCCAAAAGCAAAGCCTCACGTTGACATTCCACAATGTGGCCACCTCACCTTTCTGGCTCATGTTTCAGATATTTTTACCAGATTCCCTTTATTCTACATAACTGACTTTCTGGATCACCCCGATTCTGTCTGCAAGGTGACAGCCAGAGGCCTTTATTCCTGTCACTAAGAATCCCTGGAATATCCTTCTACTGCTTCTCCCATCTCTGACTATTAAAATCAAACCCATCATTTGAGTCCCAGACTAAATTATTCCTCTTCCAGGAATTAGTTTCTGATCCCCCCGAGCAGATGTGCTTCCTCTCCTTTCCCAGAGCATTCCGAGCTTTTCTGTGACTTTATTTGTCCTAATACTTTAGGGGCCTGAGTGACGCACAGCAGTTTGACAATTGCCTTGGCCATCGATGAATTTTCTGATTGTCCTGGCATTGGCCTGCATGCCTGCACACCAACTCTCACGGAAGATGATGAAGCTTAAAGGATGCTTGTAGCATCAGTGGAAATGAACAACAGTCTAAATACGGGATGGGTTTTACCGTGTATTTATTAACAATTACTTTGTAGTCAAGACACACAAGAATTTCTTTTTAAGGATGTTTACTTTTCCAGTTAGTCGATGTACAGGGATGGTTTTCACTAAAACATAAGTCAGCCAGCTGTTTGTTTGGGTTCTTAAATTGAACGGTAAAAATATAGGCAGCTTTTACTCAAAGTGCTCCACTTTAAATATGGGAATCTGTTCCATATTTAAATGATTGAATTTTCTTTTTCTAAAAAAAAGTTTAAATTTTTTTATATAATAAGAACGTCTCTTCAGAACTTCAGGACTTCCTTTCAGATGGCATATGGTTCTCTGTCACCCCTCCGACACCCCAGGGATGCAAAGCACTTAGGGGACCCGAGAGAGTGTGTAATCCGACATGACAGCTGAAGGAGGGCGGGCTGACAGAGCCTCAGAACAGGTATGGGGGGAGAAGCACCATTCTGGAATCCAGGCTTACCCCTTCTCTTTCTTTGGAGTTCACCAAAATGCCACCATTCATGTCCCTTGAGAAGACAGCATCCTGGCATAAAGGTTTCACTCAGGGATGGGCTGGAATCACCAAGCCAGGCAGCTCCGTACCTTAAATTTCTCAGAAATAGGTCGCCAGCATTTCTGCACTGCAGCCTCCTAAAGTCTGTAACAGCATAAGCTCCTGCTGCCTTTGCAGGCGGCTTCCCTTTCCTCTCCGTGGCGCATTTACCAGTTCAGCTGTGGGCCCTGTCAGTCCCCCTCCTGGGTCTTTCTTCTCTTCCTAACCGTGCACAGGGAGCTGGGCTGGGCTGCTGACTCAGATGGACAATAGCAGGCTTGGAGCAGGCTCAGCCCCAGACCCGGCAGTATTTACTGCAGTTTGGAGCCACTGTTTTAAAGCTCCTTCCAAGCAGAACTGAACAGGGGGAAGTCCCCAGAGATTTCTAGATTTTACTTTAACAAAAGGGAAGAGGGGTACAGAGATAAACAGATCACTGTCCAACCACTTTCTCAGAGAAAATAAAGGGGCTGTTCAACAAAACAGGTTAGACTTTCAAAACTAATTAGCAATTTATAGCATAAAAAAGCAATCGTCTTCCCACACTGAGGATTGCAGTCTTACAACTCCTTATCAGCTGCAGTGCAAATCCCGTGAACGCCACCCTGAATACCTTGCAAGCAGGGCCCTGATCCTATCAACCACCCAGAGCACGCCAACGTTCCCCTTCTCTGCCCAGAATGGCAGCGCCAGGGCCCTCAGAGAGGCGGAGCCAAACTCCATGACTGCCTTCCAAACCAGATCTTATATATATCCCCAATTTGAATGTCCTAAAATGAAGTGATTACCAAACCCCATGAGTTAAGAGCATGCCATAATCCCTGTAAGTGTCCCTGCTACCTTAGCAATAGACTGAAAAGGGTGATCTGCAGCTTTGAATGATCAGAGAAAAAGTCACAAAGATCCTCTCCCAGTAAAACAGCCTCACTCACTACGGGTGGTGGGACAGACAGGTGGTTCTAATCCTGGGTTAGAATCAATGACATTTTCCTGTGAGGTTACATCACTTTTTATTGACATAAACATACTTTCTTAAAAATAAAACGACTCAACTGTAAAAATTTTTATATTTGCCCAGTTGGTTTAAAGAGGGACCAATTGTCATAGAACTAACCCAAAAGGAGAATTGGGAAATTTTACTAAAATGATTAAGACTATATAAAATTACTTAAGAGTTCTGTTACCTGAAAAATAAATCTATAACTTTCTGCTATAACCAATTATAATGCTTATTATTCCATTCAAGTCAAGAAGTAAACTTCGTTCTTCCTGCTTCAAGACCTACCTCTACATTCTATTCCAATTTGACAACATTTCCATTAAGAACAGAGTCAACTGATCTGAGAAGTTTAAAAAGAGAAGTGGGGGGAGGATTTGCAGCTGTCCAAAGTTAAGAATGCTACTTAATGACAAACTGAGGAAGGAAAGGTCATCGCCTTCTTTATTTTAAACATGTCAAACACACTGACATAATTTACCCTTTCCCAAGGAGAAATGAAGAGAATTTAAACCACCCCTCCTTCCAAAAATTAATGAGAAAAAAAGGTGGCATATTAGGATTGACCTGTTACATTTGTCTAAATACACAGAAATATGTTCAGCTCCAACCTTTATTACATTTTTTACCATATCGGTAAAAGCTAAATAATTAAAATGCAACTCCATCCAATCATCTCAAATCTGAAAGAAATACTGGATTGCTATACACTCAATTTGATCAATCAACATGATTTTGGGCGAAGAAAGTACTGAGCAAGCTGGGCTGAGATGAAGTCTCTGGCTGACATTTTTAAACTGATGTACAAGAGGGTGAGGAATTAATTTTTTAATAATCCAAAGTGCCAATAAGGTAAGTCATCAACATTTAAACTTCTTGATAACTCTTTTGCCAAGAAAGGAAGCCTGAGGCAGGGAGGGGTTGTAGCCATTACTAACTCATCAGCCATGGACTCAAGGAACACAAAATGGCAAAGTTTTAAACTTAATACACCCATAACAAGCTCATTTCCCTGACAAATTTTAACTTCCAATTCAGCAGAACAGAAGAAATCTGCTTTTGTACTAAATGATACGAGAGCAACGAAGGTTAAGTGTAGTGTTCCTGTGGACACAGCAGTTCTCAATATTAAAACACTGCACTTGTAAAAGAAATGTTAGCCCTGTGAGCAGGGCTCTTTCAAATAATTCTGGGACTGCCAGTCCTAAAACCAGTATTTTTATTTCTACTGGCCAAGTTCTGACCTTGGAGATGTCCCTAAATTTCTGGGTATAACACACATGAATCAGTGATCATTTCCCTTACAAGTTACATTTTTGGAGGGTTTTGTATGTGTAGTGAGTATGCGGGAGTAAAACAATGTTATAAAATAATTATGTAAGTGTATGATTGTGATTTAAAATAAGCAACAGGCACATTTGCTGTTCACTTAAACAACTACAAACACACGAAGTAAAACTTGCTTTAAATAACCGCCAGACAATTCTTCAGGAAAGCAGCCCTGTATCAAAAACGTTACTTAAATTTCAATGCATTAAAATGTGTGTTCCTTAACAAATCCTGTTCCCCTTCTCAGCTAGATATTGTTATGATCTATTTATGCTCCTGACATCAATGTGTGTATAATTAACACATACTAAGTTCAAAAGTAGTCAACAGCAAGAATTCTTAAACAGAAAGGTGCCAGGAGGTAACCCTGTTCCACTGGCAGTAGAATTCAGAAAAATCCAAGGATCCCAGGGACAGCCCAGCTGCCCAGAAGGAACCAGCCCAGACAGGAATTGATTTGTTTCAACAAGGTCCTCCCTGGAAATACAAGCGGTTCTCCAAGAGGATGTCGGTATTCATTAATTTCTGCTTTGAGATGGAGATATCTCATTACACCTATGAAGTCCACAGCAGAATATTGGGATTTTAGAAGCCAGAGAGGAAACAGGACAGAAGACTCACACTGGGAAGGGAAGAGAGGGCGTTAAAAATAAATCCGACTCCGTGTACAAAGGAGATCCACAATCTCCTGTCCCCACTGGCGTGCCTCTCGAGTGTCACTCTTCATACATTATTACTTTTGTGGAAATCACAACATAGAACCTAAAATAGGAATTCCTTTAAAGTAAAGCCAACGTGAATGCATTAATTATTCCTCCTAGGGACAATGTTACCAAATAGTAACAACTTGGTCTATGTTTTAAAAGATCAACTCTTCTGCCATGCTTCGAAAATACGTTTTTGTTTGTAAGAATGTATTTTCTATACAAGTCACAAGAATATATAAAATTATAAAGTGAGACTGACCTGTACAGTAAGGTATCTACTTTTCCTAATTTATTGAGATGTGACTGGCTCCACCCTTTTTATATTTTACATCAGTTTCCTGTCACATATACCTTCCTTTAAATTTTCACAAATCTGATGGAGCTATGGTTTTTATCATGCCTGTTTGCTTTTTAGGATAAAGAAGCTGAAACATAGATACACCACTCTGAATGCGATGCCCAGAGCTCCAGCGGAGCTGGAATTTAACTATTTAATAGATCTGAAATGTAACCAAAAAGGTTTTAAAAATAAACAAAACCTAACGTCATCCAAGTTATTTTATATTTTATATATTTTGAGCCTTGGCCTATAAAATACCCAAATGCATTTGAAGTTAAACAGCCACAACCGTTGCCACCGTAAAAACTCAAAAGAAGTACAGAAATGCAATGCTTTTACCCTATGCAATTAAAATGATCTATGTATGTGTATTAGTGCACCTAAGAACTTGGTTATGACTTCATAATATGATGACAAGTCGCTGTTAATCTTGAGTTTAATAAAAACCATTTAATCCAATTATTTCCCTTTTTTAAAAAAATGAAGATAAAAAACAATAATAATTATTGAAGTCAGGCCGGCCCACTGTTACGTTTCTGTAATCCTAGACAGTCAGGAGGCTGGGAAGAGAGGATCTCTCGAATCTAGGAGTTCAAGACCATGGTAAGCAACTCAGTGTGACTTTGTCTCAAAAAATAAAGAAATGATTAAGCATCTTCTACTTCACCCGCAGCACCTAAGTCTTAGGTGTGTCAACTCTATTTTGAATGAAGCCTTTCCTTTGAGATATGCAAAAGATTTTATTTTAATCCCTAAAGATAGCCTATTTCTAAATTTAACTATCTTTTAAGTACATAACATACTTCTCTTTCAGGAGCCACTTAAATTCACACAGAGACACGAAAGGTTCTCACATTTCTGGATCTGCGAGAATCATAAACCTAAAAACCCTGAAGTGGGTGTCACCTCGAAGTCACGGAGACCTCTTATTTATACCAAGAGGAGCACAACCATAAACCTACAAAGAGGAAGATCTTGACTTACTGTTCTGATTAATATGCACGGTTTTTTTTTTTTTTTTTTTTGAGACGGAGCCTCAAGCTATCCCTCTGGGTAGAGTGCCATGGCATCACAGGTCAGAGCAACCTCCAACTCCTGGGCTTAAGCGAGTCTCCTGCCGCCGCCTCCCAAGTAGCTGGGACCATAGGCGCCTGCCACAATGCCCGGCCATTTTTTGGTTGCAGCCATCATTGTTGTTTGGCGGGCCCGGGCTGGGGATTCGAACCCACCACCTTAGGTGTACGTGGCTGGTGCCTTAGCCAATTGAGCCACAGGCGCCGAGCCAATATGCACGGTTCTTACAAAATGCTGCCTAATATTCTAATTAAATCCATCTTTGCGAGAATTTAAGAAGAAAAATATTTGTGTCTGCTTTATAATTTAACTATTAAGAAGTTGATAAAAATTGTTTTAAAAAATACAAGAATAAATTGGGTTTCATTGTCCTCTTCATCTTCATGTTTGTTTTCATAAAAATATACCTGATTAAAAGCACAGTTTCCTCTTTCTTTTTATAATAATCCATCCACAGAGGAATACTTTAATAAAGTAAGTCTACTTACTGATGCTTTCAATGACTTTAAAGTTCACTTAGATTAGGAATCTTGTATTTGTATACACAGAGGGCAATAAATACCCCCCCCAAAAATAGGCAAAGTCATCTTCTGAATTTAACTAGTTACATTCCATACTTGTTAATACAAGTATTATATATATAGACATATAAGCTGTGAAAAAACAGAACCATGTCTGGAGTCTTTATATTACTCACACTCTATAACTGTGGTTCTCAACCTTCCTAATGCCATGACCCTTCAATCCAGTTCCTCACGTTGTGGTGACTCCCAACCATAAAATTATTTCATTGCTACTTCATAATTGTAATTTTGCAACTGTTATGAATCATAATGTAAATATCTGATATGCAGGATGTATTTTCACTGTTACAAAGGGGTCATGACCCACAGGTTGAGAACCTCTGTTCTATAAGAATAAATATGTCTCCCTAAGGCCACTAAACTCCCAAAATTTTAGAGCATAAAGGCATTTTTCCATATTTTCCTGACGCCAGTGGAGGTACAAGTCCTGAAAACCACCCACAAGAAACCCAGCTTTTGGAAGCAGAAAAACTGTTAGTCATCTTATATGCCAAATGCAAAATGAACATTTTGGGTCCATTTAACCATATGGATTTAAATTGGAAAGTGTTAAAAGTCTATTTCTGAGGTGTCATTCTGGCATTGCCATATAAAATACATCTGAAGAGGGTTTGCAAATAAATATCTTCAGACATTTATGATAGGATACTCCTTAAACTTTGGGGGCCATGGCAATCTTTTACTCCAGTAGAATTTATCTGTAGATATCAAATCTTCAAAACTGCCATGCTAATACCTTTGCCGGTGGTATATTTTTAAGGAAGCCTAAACCTCAGTGTGAAGGTCTATGTCACTCTCCTGAGATTCAGAGGAAAGTGGCAAGAAATGAAGACACTAGGTCCTCCCGACGTTTAAAATGGTGAATAACTTTCACGCATAGATGAGTGAAACTGCAGAACTACCTAGAAATTTCAGGGAAATTACAACTAGAGTCCTTCATGAAAAGCCAGAAGTAATCTCGCTCCCCAGGGATCTTATCTAGAACTTTGCTGTTCACACCATGGTAAGTGTAGAATATCTGGACCCTACCTCAGATCAACAGAGAAGACCTTGGAGAGACTGCACCTTCAAGGGTGAGAAAATACCTAGAAATCAACAGTCAAAGCTTCCCCGGGGCCGGAGTGCTGCTATGTGACCATTCACTGCAGTATCTCCAGTACTGAGAACAATTCCCGGCCCACAATGGACACCTGTCAAGTGAATTTCCATGTGAAATTTCTTGTAGCATTTTCTACTTGTACTATGATTATATGTATAAAATTTTTATATCAGCACAAAACTTTTAAGTTCCTTGTAGGTGCAAACGTTATCTTATTCATCTCTGAATCCTCCATATATGTCCGAGTGTTTTACAAATATCTATAAATATTTTACCAATTATTAACCTTTAGATATTCAATATAGGAATATATTGTAACTTTTAGATATTAGCTACAGTATTTCTATTTAATGTGAAAACTTTATAAAAACAAGTTCGAATCAACATGTAATTGTTGAACTCATTGATTTGGTTTTGGCTTTAAATACAGAAAAAAAGAGTTCACCCAAGGAATGAAAACAGTAATGGAAAACATTGTGGAGAGCCAAGCTTTGTCTCCGTGCGGTACCAGAGAACAGGAATGGCGTGGATGACTGAAATCCAATGGATTCCAAAACCTCATGTTATTCAATAGCTTTAAAGCCTTTTCTTACCAAATATATCAAAGCCACTGTAAGTTTAAGTATCTTTTTCTTTCTTTTACTTTTATTTTCTTTCTCAAATCCATCTACTGGTGGATAGGCACAAAGGCAGTGAACTGTTTGGAGCCACTGAGAGTGAAAGGGAAAGAGAGATCTCCATAATAAATGAATGAGGTGATTCATTCTTGAATAACCAGATGTCAATGCAATAATCTAGAACTAAGTAGGGAAGTACAAGTTTATAAAACAGGTAATTGTAATACTCGGATATGTTAATTGAGGTATCAGTAACGAGACCATTTCAAAATAATATTCCAAATAATGAGACAGTCATGCTCATATTGTTGGCCTTCAGTCCACATTATAATGGAGGGATGGTAAAATAGAAAGCCCTTCCTCACCAAAGAACTGCTCTTTTTTATTTTAATTAAATTAATTTGTATTGATCCATATATATATATATTTATATATTTTTTTTTTTTTTTTTTTTTTTTTTTTTTTTGCAGTTTTTGGCTGAGGCTGGGTTTGAACTCACCACCTTTGGTATATGGGGCCAGTGCCATAGTCCTTTGAGCCACCAGGCACTGCCC